>JBBPKX010000018.1:20529-42461 GCA_038089435.1 Boletus austroedulis | reverse complement strand
ACATGAAGTATGTATGAACTGGGGGTGGTTGGAGCAAGAACTGGTCGCGAGGTGATCATCGGAGAATGACAAAGCTGATGTGACCGACGACAGTGTTCGAGAAACGACGCGGAGTTGCTGACTGAACGTATTGAACGTCGGTTTCTGTCATAGCCGAGCTCAAGACAAGGTCGACAAGTAAAAACGTAAGTGAACCGGTGATCGTTTTATAGCGTTGCCAGGAACTCGACACACTCAAACCTCGACCATTGAACACGAAAAGGCAAATGGCAATGTACCAGTCGCCCATCGCAGGCTGTCGTAGTGGTACGCCAACGACCAGTTCTGCACAGTTTCGTTGGCAAGGTCAGACTTGTTTTCTAACCAACTCGTCATGCTAGCTACTGAGTGCTCGGGATCACCAGCGTCTCCTTCGTACCACCCCCCACCTGCTCATCCTCGCGTGTATGTCGCGTGGCCGCCCCTCCGCAAATGGCTCCTTTAGCGGCCAGTGCTGCCTCGTGTCTTCTCCATTCCATTTCGCGTTGTGGCCATCAGTCCCACCCCGTTTGCGTGTTGTGCTGTCCTACTAGCTCTGACCGTCTTCCTCTTCGTGGTCTCATCCCTCTCAAACACGTCCAGCACGGAAACACCCTACAACTCTCACATTGACCACTCACGTTCATGTCGGAGTACCCAGAACTAGGCCCCATCCGCATCGACACAAACTTTACCCGCCCACACAGTGGCGCTCGGGATTTCCTCGCAGAGCCGGTCCCTAGGGAACGTTATTCTCGTCATAGTAGTCAAGTTCCATCCCGAGTACGAGACGTCACCTGGATATCTACTGCTCATTCCCAACTCCCCTCGGCGCACACGCACACTCCCCAAACCCCACGGTATGTCCCACCTACCGGATTCCAACAGGCGCGTACACCCACGCCCCCCATGCTTCGTAAATCCGCTCCAACGATCACGGATTCGGAACTGGATGCAGAATACATGACCGTCAGCGTCGATGATCGCGATGAATGCCAGTATCAGAGGCACGGCCACGGCTTTAGTGAGGTGGCGCCAATGGCTACGAATGGAAAGAGCGAGAAGAAAAACTTTGTCGGCGAGTTTGTCAACGGTTTACGTCGCCTTCCCAAAGTCATGTCAAGGAGTCGGCTGGGGGATCACTGGAAGCCGGAGAGACAAGGGACGGGTGGGACTGCTGCGAGTACGATCGAGACGCCTCGAACAGCATTGCCACGTTATCCTGGTCCTTCCCTGCCTGGAATCACGACATCTAACTCGGATGATATCCCAACAGTAGAGCGGCTCGAGACCCCTCCGCGTGCCTCGTCAATATCGCCGCACCCAAGACATGTTAACCCCGCGGACAGTGACGCCAGCATTGGCGACGGGCGACGAGAACGTTCGACCCTTTCTGCAGTCCGTGAACATTCTTTCGGGCAGCTCCATCACCCGTCGCGTCCCCTACATGCCCACTCCCACTCGGATGACACCTCCGCTTCCAGTCGCCTTTTCGAGCGAGGAGGCGACGTTCCCAATGCCATGTCCACACCAATCCTCGCCGACGCTTCCATCCATGTTTCTTCGCCAATCTTGGCCGAACCCCGCCCTTCCGCAGATTTTATGAAAATGGACTCGCCCATTCGCCCACCACCAGCCGAATCCGTTCGTTCTCAAATCGCGCGCGCTGGTAAATTCATCCGAGACCTCAACAATCTTCCATGGATTGCCTCTTCGGGCGTGTCGAGCATCTACATACCCGGTGAAGCGACGACACGACGGTACAGTCGACCGATACACAAGAACAAGGGGTCGTGGTACACCACGCGCGAAAAACAACTCGATTTGTTTGCAGGACCGTCGACGACGGGGCTTCTTCCCCCTCACCCACCGCCAACCTCGGGGCCGGGACATGCTCAGCCTGTCGTCCCGGGTCCGTTCATACTGGGATCGAGCGCTAACCTACTGTTTACGCAGCCTGTACAGGCAACGGGGGGAGGTGGGTCAGGGTCCCATTCGCCATCCCACGAAGGCCCACCATCGATTGACAGTCACGGGAGCCAGGCGCAGGTCTTGGCGCCTGCTTATGTCGCACAGCCGTTGTTCGTCTACCCTTCTGGATTGCCTCAACCCGGAGGGCCTCAAGAGGCACAACTTCCCCGACCCGTGTACATGCTAGCGAATTCCCCGCCGCAGTTCATGTCGGGGCAGGACGGGAGTGGAGGGATGGGGATGGGGCCGAGGTTGTTCGTGCCCCAGCCATCTGGGTTACGGACACCAACGTTTGGGTGATGGAGGGGTCTTATTTATTTGTTTATCTGGTTGGACGGGACGACCACTCCCCTTTTAGCCCCCCTACCCTCTTCTCGTTTCGCTTTGTTTCGCCCCTATTGATGTGATTGCATTGCGACTATACCCACTTGCTTCGTTCTCGTTACCCCCGTCTATCGACATTTCGCCTTGGATGGTCTAGTCATGGTGCAACATTTTCTTGTCTTGCATTGATATGCTTTATGGTTTGTGTTTATATAGAGTCGATGATTCAGTATGCCCGTTGAGCTGATCCTCATGCAGGTTTTCGCTTGCTTCAAACATGCCCGATAATTCAACGTTCAGATGACACTACGTCGCGTATGATCGAGTCGGGTTTCAGCTTTTGCTTACCGTAAAGTGTACCAAGGACATAATTTTATGCGATGCTCTTTACATAAAGGATGGCTGTATAGCTAGGGACGTACTATGAACTCGTAGTGTCGGGAGTCCAATTGTAGGAACGTCGGACGAGGCAGGAATACCATGGAGGACGAACGAACAGTGATGCGTGATCCGATCAATCGGTCGATGCGAGGGATAGACGACACAATCCACTTGGATGCGAGATAGCAACTCGCTAGCAACGGTACCAGTGTTCACAACCGAGACTATGTACCCAGCTTCGTCTGTATTTGGAGTTCGTTATCCAACGACCCAGTGCAAACAGGTGAGCTCCCCTATCTTCTATATGATCTCGGGAGTGACTACTCACGAACAAGTCAAACGAACAGTTTCATGACGACACTTTGGCGGTTCACACATTCGCCGGGTCTCTCGGGGATCACGATCAGCCCCACAATTACGCATCTTGCAAATCAAGCAGGGATCGCACCGAGCTGATTGCAGTGCGCCTGGTGGCGGTTACCCAGCATCACGCAAGCACGGCTTCAATTCGCACGCGAAGACACGCAATGATTGCACGATAAGCATGCATTGCCTTGTTCCGATGCATTCCCTCGCTCACGATGAAGAAAGCTGGGCCCTGGCGACGTGGACATATCACGATCATTGTTGTGAGGGTACTTACGCTCGCTGTCAAGCTTGTTATGAAGTAATTGAATTGTCTGAGTATGAGATATGGGTGTGGTCGTCTCACCATGCCCGGAGGACGCCGTCGTGTCTTTGCGGTGTCCCTCGCGCTTGTTGACTGGAAACTTTGTCGCACGCTCGTTCTAGAAACATCCGGGACGTTCACGCCGTTCTACTACCTTCTCGAAGTTAATGAAAGCGAGCTCGGGGACGCCCACTCTCATCCGCGTGCTTAGACGGTACATCGTGGACGGCTCCGATCAGTCGGATATGGTCACGGTGAGTGACACTCTTGCTGTGCTTCTTTGTCATTTTGACTCGGATGTGCGACAAACCGTGATTGCATTACCGAAGTCGAAAGATGACTCTGAGCTGTCCTCGACATTCTGTTGATTTTCATATACGGGCGATGAAACCTCAGGGACGATCCTCTTCGGTATGCGCGGTCTCAAATTGCTGGTCAACGATAGAATGATACAATTCGTGATATACCTCGACTGGTTTATTCGCAGGAAACTTGGTATCGTCACGAGTGCCCGCAGACTAACGGTCACCGGGTGTCAGGCTCAGTGTTTCTATGATGAGGGCGTTAGCGGCCCACTAGCCGGTAGACATACATACCTAATTGGCACGGACCAACCCAGCAAGAGTTTATAAATGATTGAAAGGTGTCGTCGTCAGTCGTATCGTCCCAAGGAATAAATATTTTTGAATGCCAACCATCACAACTCCCTGCTGTCATACCACATCCGAGAGAGTATGGAACCAGCTTCCTTCTTGAAGATTCATCAACAAACCTGCCCTTGTATTGACAGACTTGTATAGCCACTATAAAAGGTATATACAGAAAAATTGGGGAAATGCAACTCTAACACTTTCAGTACTAAGTATGCATTTTAGTTGCTGTACTAGATGAGGTGTAAAGAGATATTGTGGGAAAATGGACAAAAAGTGCTGGTTTACTGGTGCTTCGCTCATAGTACACCGATTGCTCTATCCCGTCGGGCCAGTGTTCACTCTTCTTGGAGAGAACGATTTGTGTGCGAAAAGAACTTCATGATTCTCAAGCATTTTTTTATCACAGAAGATTTGCAATGAGTCCCAGCCCCAGTAGAACACAAGCCTTGAAGCGGTTCCTGCAGGAAATTGGAACCGCTTTTCCCGCAAACACGCAATGTCACGGTCACTCGTAACACAGCCTCTTGAGCCAAAACCACGCCTCCGATACAGCGGAAGGATTCACTGCATCACTTAGATTGAGCCTTTGTTGACGTGCTATTTCTACCCGACGAGATCTACGTTGCAGGACCCTAAATGGAGAGCTAATCCAAATAGGAAAATTCCATCAAAGGAATCACAGGACTCTTCCCCCAGGTTGGAGAACCCACCAGCTCACTGTCCCGACCTTCGAACAATTTCCATAGTGGTAACGAAAAAAAAAACACGCAGCAGTGGTCTTCGTCGAATTGACGGGCATCTGGACTTACGCTCTCGGAGATCGCTGGTAACAAGCCGTATGGCTGCCGATCCTTGTGGTGCAGAGAGCACGGACGAGTGCAACTAGGGCCTGAAGGTCGACAAAGGAACTTTCGGTTGATTGCATAGTGCTACGAAACAAGTAGCCATGCCCTGGGGTTCTCTTGATCCTGGACGCCTTAAGTGAGCCTCTTATGGTTACCTCAATTTCCTGCTAGTTCACGGTTTCTATGTAGTGACGCTATCGTCTTCAGAATTTGCCACCGGAGAAACTCCAAGCATGGATCTCAGGCTTGAATGAAGCAGATGTTATCGGTACGCGAGGTAGTTGATGGCCTCACCGATGTTACTTCCCCTTTCTCATCATGTCTGTGTTTGCCTTTGGGTCTTCATTCTGTATTTTATCTTCCACGCCTGTGTCGTAGCCAGTGATAGGCGTTCCTGGATCCTTCTCCGCATGTAACAGGACTGATTGCTCATCACCAGCTTTCTTCGGTGTCGACAAACCCTGGATCGAAGGTCAAGTTATCATTGCTTTGCTCCTATCTCGTTTCCTCGTCAGGAGAGCATCCGGAGGTACAATTTCTACGTGGGTGATGTCTTACCCATTCATCTACATCCCAAACGGGAAGGTTCCAATGCCACGTTGCGTCGCTGCCCTCGGGCGTACAATACGTTGAAAGCACTTCAACAATGTCTTGCCGTCTAGGGACTTATCGATAGACTCATGAATAGAACGAGTGGTTTACAAATAACATCTTGCTCCCACGCAGAGTCCACCTAGCTCCTGCATCTCGGCAATCATGATCGGAGCAATCATGATCCTGAAAGTCAGGATCAGCAAATACATGATGGGCCTTTGCCATTGATTACTATGTTTGAGTGTTGAAGCCTATGGGGACTATTTTGGGGGTTTCTTCCAAGGGTACTGCCGACAACCTGGCACCCTCACTCCGGATTACTGGTTGTCATCTGTCACGCTTACAACTCATATCCTCCAACTTACGTCCATCTTGAAACCTTTCATTTTAAATGACTATTTATCCCGTGAAATCGTTCACAATTCCTTCAGTGATCAGTCTGACATACAAACACAGTTGTTACTGCTGCTTCTGTTACGTATGATTATGGTGCGTGATGCACTGCCAACATTTCCAGTTCATCACGACAACGTCACTGCAGTTTTCACTCTCTCAAAAAGAAGTATACCTCACTACCTTCGTTTCTTGCCAACCGTCCACAAAGATAGAGATCGAATGTATATTAGGGTCAATCATCTCCATGTGTTTCCAATAATCGCAAAGCATAGACCCTGGACCGTGATCTCTACACGTTTCTTTCGCGCGTATAAACCATTCTGTCCCTTACTCCTAACTGATGGTTTCAATAGGTCTGTTACATCGGTCTTGTTGGGTTAAATACGTCTATTGACCAAGTTATCTGATATAATTAACTCTGGATTTACTTTCCAGGACTACTGCACTCCGTATGTCGGTGGTCTGTGCCAGTGTTTATTAGCTCAACAATACACATGCAGTCGGAAGGTCCTTTACATATCGGCTTTTTCGAGGAAAAATGGATCATCTTAAAATATCTTCCCTTGCTCCCGTTTGGATGGGGGTCGGCGAAGGACGGAACCGGGGTGCATAGTCGGCAGACAGGGAAGAGGAGGGTAGAGATGCCAGACAGAAGTCACGGAATGCAGCCGGACATTTTCCCGTAGCTGATTTGACTCAGTGGGCAAGTTGTATTGCACCAGATCAGGCGCCTGATATGGCATCACCGTCCTGAAATTACCGAAGAACCCGGATCTGGCCGAAATGACCAAACCAATCACATGACAACGACAAGCCGTTCATCTGGAGGCTGTCTTCGAGCTACACCATGATGGGAGACGGGAGGCGATACGACCTCGGTACGAAATGAATGTCACGAACCACAGAACACCTGCATCTATATGCTGCCATGTACGTACTCGATACATTTGTTCTTTTCACGGTAAGGAGGGTAGGCTCGCATGGCCTCGCATCCGTTACTCGGCAATACAGGCTTCGAGTTTGTGTCCGTTCTGAACCATCACAATCCAATGTCGCAGCAGATAGTCAAGACAGAGTGGAAGATGTATCACTGCTCCCGACCCTGAAGCCCACGCTCATAGTTGGATGCGAGCATTTACATGTTTTTCTTTTGGCAACAGATAGCTAATGCAAAGGTAGTGTGATAAATCCCGTGTTACCCGAGTCTTTTTGCAGCACGATAGATTGGTCTTCAGGGCACACATACCAGATGATAAAGATAAATAGCCTCCTTTGTGTCTTGTAAGGCCATAACCAAACCCCCACTCTGGATTGTCATACTTCTCATTCTCTTACAGTCTACCTTGCAACTTGTAGTTCTGAACAAATACCTAACCAGTACAAGTACTCCATGATGCCATTGATGGCTAATTTGATTGTCAGCACAATCGCTGGCATTACTGCCGTCGTGTATGATTATAGTAAATGAATTACTTGTGAGCTTTCCCTATCACCGAAATAGAAAACCACAGTCCTTACCTTCTCAAGAGTACATCGTTTGTTGTCGTACGCACAGTGCTTCTAGTTGCGTGGGATTTTGGATATTTTCTTACCTGACTGGTCCAATAGGCTCGATACATCGGTCTTTGTTGGAATGTGTACTTGTATATGTCGAGGGCATGTTTATGCGTTAAGCCAAATCCATCTTTAGGATCTCTGCACTCTGTATGCTCCTGGATCCACTAAGAAATATTTGTCAGCTCGAAAGCGAAGACGACTGGTATTTCGGCCATAGCTTCGTCGATGAATTATGCATGCAATTCCTTTGTTTTATGTTGACTTTACTTCTTACATACGACACCTAAGGGAGACATTAACCTGAGGGTGCAAAGTTTACACCAGCTCCGAGTCCGATCTCCTACTACTAAACGAAGAGTTCTCGCCCAAAACGGATCCATGTGACACCCCACGATCTCCCGACTTGTCCCTACCATTCTCTACCTCGGGACCCTGGTCGGTATCCATAAATACTATCCCAGAGACGGTCACATCTAGGCCAGCATCCAACTGTGACAGCACACCAAATCCGGTATCGATATGGAAGCGACCATGGACATCATGGTCGTATAGCTCCCGTATGCCGATGATGAACCGTGGGATGAGAGTATAAAAGGTCATGTAAACAAATGTATCCAACAGGAGTGCAGCAATGGTTGTTGGAGACCCCACTGCATTGAGCACATCATTGATTTGGTAGAGCGCATTCCTAGAATGAAACACTCATCATGAATATTTGCGTATATGTGTCGGGAGGGCGCTAGCAGCGAGAAATGGAATGAATGCACGAAAGGGAACGGGGACGTACACGACAAAATAAAAGATGCCATCCTTCACTAATTTTTGCATGTAGCGGTTGGGACGCCACTGCCCCGTCGCTTTCAACAAATCGAAGGATTGTTTCAGGGTCTGACCAACTGCGAGAATCAGCAGTGTACCACTGAGAACCAATCGCGGGGCTGCGATAGACAGTCCATGCAGCCGTGGAGCGTTAGCATACGACGCATTGCAGAATGAAAATCTGTAGATCCGGACGACTGTCACTGAGAAAAGTGCGTAGTTAGGTTCACTAAATTTATTTGTGTATCCAATTCGTTACATACCTGAGAAATAGGTGTCAGAACTGTTGTAGAGCCCATCGAAAATGAAGGTAGTGACTGTTTGTGGCACGAAAATGGACAGGAGGATGTAGAGAATGATTCTAGATTGACTCCACATTGCGTAAACACGCAGAATCATTACCACTATATCCCAAATCAACAGAGTAGACGATGCGATCAGGGGCAAGATGACTCACAGTCGGCGGCAGAAATGACCACTGCGAATAACCAGCGTTCTGTTTCAAACACAGCACTACCTATAAAAAATCTCTCTCACTTTGATGCCATAGATGAAATCGGTGTGCCTACAACTATCAAACAATCAAAAATTCAAGTTTACTTCAAATGGTAGATACATACGTCTATCAGATCCAGACTATCAGTGATGAGTAAGTGCAAAACGTAAAACGTACTGACTTCTACAGGTCCAGGAACAAAGGCACTGCCGGCTATGATGGTTTAAGCTGAGCTCATGAATTTAATTCTGGGTAGTTGAACATACTAAGTGCGGAGGTGCTGGGAATGGACTTAGAATATTTGAACACGCATACTACAGTGACGACCTACATAATCCAACAAAAACCGATGTAGCGGACCTATTTGGCTAGTTAATTCAAAATATACAAGCCAAGTGGATTGTACGTACGACAACAAACATTGTGGAGACTCCGGTCCAGCGCTTGCACTGTCGGAGGATTGGAGATGCGCGTTGTAACCATTGACAACCCCTTACCCAGACATATTCTACCTTTGTAGACTGTCAGTACTTGACACGAATTGGAGGCAGACAAGGATACCTCTTTTGAAAAGGTGAGGACTGCCCCATGCGATTGCGATAGTAGTGAGCAGAAGACGCTTGCAAGTGCCTTTACTCACTAAAATCGTATACGGCAGCGACGACGACGACGACTATAGTAGTGTGTGAAATTGATCTTCAACCAAGTTATGAGCTACCATACGCGATGCATAGTTGTTTAGAACAATTAGCTCTACGACAGACTGTAGGTCGGAGGACATGAGGGTGGAAGAAACAATGACGATTACGGTTGCAATCAGTGATCAAGAAACGATCACTGGGTCGTTTGTATATGATCTCCAAGAGGCTACCGGGCAAACTATTTATCGTCTGCTATCTCTGGATGATCGCTCCGTTACAACATAACATCGTTACAGGGAACCCGAATGTCCCTTGTTTGGGGTTAATTATTACTACTTTGCCTCGGAAGAGCGTTCCTGTTTCTTGTTGCAGAAAGAGAACCAGCCCACTTAAATAAATGAAGCTTTGGGGTTCAAAGTAGTGAGGTATCTTCCATGCGACAGCTTGACTGGCTCTGGTGTGGTACTAGTGGACCATGGTTGAGTGATAAGGGATTAGGTGTGTAAGCATTCATTATGGGATAGATGAAATTACGTCTTCGTGGTGATGTCCGGCAGCACAGGATACGACTGTCATGCATGGCTGTTCATCAGGGTTGTCAGCTTCGGTCATGCCACTTCCTTTCCGAAACTAAAATGAATTTGCTATGGTAAAGACTGCATCCATCAATCAGCCCGCTGTGTGTTCTTCGGTGCGTGCTACCCGCATCACGTTTCTATCCAATATGGATCGACGTATGCTGTCCAGGTGGTGAATGACTGGGGGAATGATGGTACAGAACATACACAGCATTTCTTCATCCGAGACTGGCGTATCCTAACATCTTTCGATGGGCCAGAGCACTCAATATAGGAGGCACCCAAAATACAAACTGAGATAATCCAGATCAGCACGCTGCTACGGTACGACTCACTGTCGAGGGCAAGCTTTTCGGCGACAAGCATACTTACAGCTGTTGATCGTAGGCATATTCCCACGTATAACTACTTGTTGAAACTGTACCGTAATTTTTATACAACGCTGTCTTAATCTCATTGTTTGCTTACGCCGATAACTGGGAATTGTGGCACACTCGTCCCACGACTTGTACCAGGGTTGGGCCCTTCATCATGTTTCGCAAGAAAATTTTAGTCAGTATCCGAGAGGGTTCACTTTCAGTCTAGACTAAGGAGTTTCTCCAGATCGACCAGCTGACCACCGCTGTTCAGTGACGCCTCGATGACCGCCACGTCTCGGAGTGCACCCCTGGGGCTACCCGATCCGTCGTCTTTCCCCTCTATGACAGCTGCAAAGAAGCTCGCTAGTTCCACTTCGACACCCCTCTCCACTTCGTCAATCACCTCTTCCCTCTCTGGCCCCTCTTTTCCGTCACCATTCCGGGTAACGGATTTGATGATGACACGAAAAACGGATTTTTCTGTTCCTGTTACCGGGTCCTTTATCTCCGTTTGGCTAACAGTGAGGTACCCATCTGTGCCCGTAATGACTATGCCATCACCGACGGATGAGCGTGACTTTGTAGGCGCGGCAAAACTCAATTCCAAGATTCCATGTGAGCCATCTGCGCACTTGACGATGGAATTGAGTGTGTCATGCGGTGCGAGCCACTCCACATTCAGCGAAGCGAAACCTGAGAGATTTTTCAATGGACTAGGAAGAATGGTTCGCAATGCAGCTGCTGAATGCTGCACGTTTGGAAGTCAAACGTTTTATGAAGGATCGATGTGGTAGAAAATTTGGACGTACAACACCTCCATCAAGCTGGCCCACACGATAAGGTGTGTCAGCCTTATACGTCCATCAGATCGCCTTCGACTTACTAAGAATCCTCCTTGATACTTGGAAAATCCCATCGGTCACAACATACCGATCAAGAGAATCGACGAGACTCACGTCCGGAATTGTGCGCCAAGGAGTTTTGTACCACTTTGACTCCTTGTCGATGCTACCAACGTTTCGCAAACTAAAGAAGGTCACCTTTCCGATCCTTCCAGCACGGATTGCTTGTGCTGCAACAGCGTGTCCCGGTTCGACTTCCCAGTTCTCCGCAACCCTCCAGACTAACCCCTTGGGCTTGTATTCTTTCTCGTAGGTCGCGATCAACTTTGAGCCCGAGACTACATCTGGTGCCACTGGTTTTTCACTAATGACGTGCTTCCCAGCGGCCAAAGCCTTGAGGATGACACCAGGCTGTAGAGTGATGGGTAGCACTACGATAACCATCGAAACATCGGGTCTTGCAAGCAAGGCATCCAGGTTTGCTACTAGGTTATCATCGTGATAGATGTCCGGTCGATAGTGAAGGAGATTCACAGCTTCGTCTGCGAGCTCCGTCGCGCTCTTCTCTGACCTCGAATAGACCGCCTTGAGATTTGGAACGGGAGATCCGAGGGCTTTAAGAGCGGGCAGATGCGCTGTGAACTCAACCGCGATGTGTTGAGTATTTTGGCGGAAACTGTTGTTGAATTTGACCAACCTTCTTTGGCAAAGATACCGCTTCCAAGGATGGCAACACCAATGTTGGTTACTCTCGACATATTGTGAGACAGGGAACCGTGTAGTATGTCGACGACGTATGGGCCCAAACACTGAGGGTCCGACGACGTTGTATTGAAGGTACCTTGCTTACCTTATTCATTATATCAGGGCCGGACCGTGTGTAGCGGTGGAATGTCGGACAAGCATACTGCATCCGGCTGCCAGCGGACAACGGTGCTCCGCAATCACCCTTCCTTTTCCGGGATATCAAATTTATCTCAATTCAGAAGCTTACTTCGTTGCGAATGCTGACCACAAGATCTCTACAGCCCTCCCCGCTATGTCAGTATTTTCGCTACCCGGACAATTATCGGTTGTTCTGTCTTTTTTTGACGACTCAGTTACCCAGAAACCAAGCGACAGCAGTTGGCCAACTGGTTAAAAAGACTCGACGAAATGTGAACCAGTGAGACCCCACTCATCTCCCGTAGGTGGTCCACCAGTTCACACACTAATGTCCCAGCCAGGTGTTATAGCAGAAAAGTTACCTCAGAACTTCATTTGGGGCTTCGCTACAGGTAAACAGCTCTGCATCGCACCTCAATTGAACATATTGTGAGTCGTTCCTTCCCAGCGAGTTTTCAGATCGAGGGCTCTACGAACGTCGATGGTCGCGGCAAGTCTATATGGGACGATTTTTGTAAACAACCAGGAAAGACATTGGATGGTCGTGATGGCGATGTTGCCACAGACTCGTATAAACTCTGGAACGAGGATGTCAAGCTCCTGGCCCAATACGGAGTGAAGTCGTACCGCTTTTCAATTTCCTGGTCGCGCATTATACCGTTGGGAGGCCGCGATGACCCTGTCAACCCAAAGGGCATCGAATGGTATTCCAACTTCATCGACGCACTACTGGAGATGGGGATCATCCCGTTTGTGGTATGCCCTCCGACGCTTTTGTGGGTTGCTCGCTGTTGATTCACCATACACAGACCTTGTATCACTGGGACCTGCCACAGTCACTGCATGACAGGTATGGTGGATGGCTGAACAAGGATGAGATCGTCCAGGATTATGTCCGCTATGCTAGGGTACGTGCCTTATCGCGATTGTGACCTGGTTTGATTCGACAGGTTCCGCTGCATCAGGTCTGCTTCGAAGCCTTTGGTAATAGAGTCAAACACTGGTAGGTACCCCGCGGTGATCGACCACTCCACTTATTTGTGGTGACTGTGGTCTCACAGGCTTACAATAAATGAACCGTGGTGTATCGCCGTCCTTGGGTATGGAAGAGGCGTTTTTGCCCCAGGAAGGTCCAGTGATCGGAGAAGATCCCTGGCGGGTGATTCTGCAACGGAGCCGTGGATGTAAGCACATGCAGTCGATGGTGATGCAGGTGCCCGAAACTCATGGCACTTTCCAGTGTCGGACATAATGTGATTTTAGCACACGCACACGCCGTCAAAGTCTACCGCGAGGAATTCAAGCCAGTCCAGAAAGGTGAAATAGGAATCACTTTGAATGGAGACTGGACAATGCCCTATGATGATAGTTCAGAGAGTACGCACGCGCCGATCTTTCATTCTTTCACTAATGAGCTCATGTGTTTCTCACTCGAGGCGTGGAAGCAGCGCAACACGCCCTTGACGTAACCATTGGTAAGACGGGCTTGATGGTTTGTAGCGCTGCTGAGCTAATGGGGATGTTTGCAGGCTGGTTTGCCGTATGTGACCGTGCAACTTGACAAACTGGATGCTCAATTTTACAGGACCCCATATATCTTGGTCACTATCCGAGTTATATGAAGCAGATGCTTGGAGACCGTCTTCCGGACTTTACGGCCAAGGAATTGGCGGATGTCAAAGGCTCTTCAGACTACTATGGGATGAACACTTACACGACGAAGTTGTGCCGTGAGCCTTCCACATATACTGACGGAGTTCTGACGTCTGATGTGTCTATCAGGCGCTGGTGGTAATGATGAGTTTCAAGGTTTCGTGGAATATACTTTCATCCGACCCGATGGTACCCAACTTGGTACACAAGGTGTGTCACAAAGTCACCATGTGATTCATGTGCCTCTCGCCTTCTTATATGGTCCGAAACTCTCTCAGCACACTGCGCTTGGTTGCAGGACTGTGGGTTGTTAATCCACAGCGATGGGAAGTGCACGTTGATGACTTTCTGACTGTAGATCCTCAGGGTTTCCGTGCTGTGAGTATTTGCGCCATGGACTACATTCTGCTTGCGAAAGACTAGATGGACTCGTGGGAATAGCTTCTGAATTATCTCTGGAAGGTACGAGCGAATCGTTCCTGTTATCAATCCAGTGCTCATGGTTTTGTGAAGCGCTACGAAGTTGCCATTTAGTGAGGATAACAACCTGTCTTTAAGTTTCTGCTAAGAAACCTTGCTAGCGTCACGGAGAACGGCTTTGCCGTCAAAGATGAGAACTCGAAGTCGATAGAGGAAGCCCTTCAAGACTTTGATCGTGTCAATTACTTTAAGGGCGCTACTGCATCGCTGAAAGCGGCCATTCTCGAGGACGGTGTTGACGTCCGGGCGTACTTCCCGTGGAGTGAGTTTCATGGTGCATGGTTCAATAGGTTGTATGACCCATTCCTCCTACCTAGGCTTTCTTGACAACTTCGAGTGGTGTGTACAGTTGACCAACTCTCAGCCTGATGCAGAAATCCTTACTGCACACAGGGCTGATGGATACCTCACCAGATTCGGGGTGACCTACGTTGATTATACGACACAAAGGCGGCATCCTAAACAATCCGCTAAATTCCTCGTCCAGGTAAGAATGTGTGCTGCATGTCCGATCCACGTGTTGACCGTTTGTAGTGGTTCAGAGAAAACATCGATTCCGGATCTACCAGTAGAATGATTTCATCCCTTTGACCAGGGATGCATCATAGTTTGGTCGGCCCTACTTTTATTATTAGCTTAGTTTTGGTTGTAAATCATGAACGAAGAGACTGACATTTTACCTGGCGTGAGTGCACCGGTGGTCGGGGGTCTGGTTGCACACACGCTGTCACCAAGGTTGTTTGAGGTCATCCTTGGGGCTACGTACATATCCGAAACCCCATCCATTTTTATACATTCGACCTTGAAAACCTTGGGCTTGCCCAGCCCAACCAATAAGCTCGCCCGCCATGGCCAATTACCCGACGCATCCCTATACAACGATGCCCCCACAAGCCACAAGCCGTCCTGACCTCGACCACGACCAGTCCAACGACGACGACGTGGCGGGCAAGAAGAAGAAAACGACAAAGAGACGAAAAGTCAACCACGCGTGTCTCTATTGTCGTCGCAGTCATATGACGTGCGACGAAGGCCGACCGTGTCAGCGCTGGTACGTGCGATCTTCCATCATCAGGTCCCGTCCATCCCGTGTGACCGATACGACGTCCAGCATCAAGCGTGAAATAGGTCATCTGTGCCACGACGAGCAGCGTCCACCAAAGAACAAACAAGAAGCAACCGTACCACCAAACAGCGCTGAGACGTCGAGGATCATGCCCCGTACGTGGTCTTTCGTTCTTCATTCGGTCATGTCAATGGCTAACGTCGGCTCACCTCGTAAAAGCAGCGTACGGTAGCCCTGTGCTGCAACAGCCATCGAATTCACCTTGGTCCATGAACGTGACCCAAAACACATTCCTTTACCAGCCAGAAACCCTCGGCAATGAGTTCTCTGTCCTAACGTGTGTACATGTATCTGGACACCTTTCCCCTTTGACGACTGGTTTGGATTAGGGACTTTTTAGAAACGCTCGACGATGGCTCCTTCTTTACCTCGCCCCAGACCGTGACACCCTCCCTCATGTCGGCGCCTGCATACCCCGACCCAACGGCAGATGGCGTTCCAAGTACGTACGTCACGCAACCGACACCAGCTAACGAGCCATTCGGCAATACAACGGTCGAATCGCATGCAGCCCCACCCGAAGAGCCCGTACCACCATTGCTCCCGTCGGCCAGTAAAACAGAAAAGTTCCTCCTGACCGCGGCAGATCAAGAGTCGGGTTCAAGGGATGAACGTTTGAACCGCGTCATTAGAAGCAAGTATGAAGCGGGTTTGTTAAAGCCCTATGACTATGTCAAGGGTTACGCACGGCTTTCGAGATGGATGGACCGCAAGTGCGTCATTTGGTCCATGGTTGGCGAGTGACTCATCCATCCCAGCGTTTCTCGACAATCGAAGCAGCAGATTCTTCAACCACTCTCTGTTCTGCGGCCCAAGTTCAGAGTAAGTAGAGACCCTCGAGATCAACATAGCCACCTCATGCAGTGTGATACAGGCTGTCGCGCAGTCTCTTCGGGATATCGTTAGTAAATTGTCCTTTGAATCCCAGTCACTCTTTCCGACCATTTTTCTTCCTCAGGACCTTGTCTTTATCGAGGAGGCCTTTGAGCGCCTGTTGCTTGATTACGATCGTGTGTTCTCGGCGATGGGTGTACCCGCATGCCTTTGGCGTCGAACAGGCGAGATATACAAGGGAAACCGCGAGTTCAGCGAGTTGGTCGGCGTCGACGGATATATGATGCGCGATGTGAGCTTTTCGCCACCTTCGTTTCCGCGTCCTTTTTCTCACTTTGTCGTTAGGGCCGCCTTTGTATATACGAACTGATGGCAGAAGAGTCTGCCGTCAACTACTGGGAGGTGCGTTGGTATCACTGGCGCGTCAGACATATATCTCAGTCCAACAGAAATACGGCCATGTCGCATTCGATTCCACGCAGAAGGCCGTCCTTACTTCTTGTGTGCTACGATATAAACCATTGATCAATACCTCATCAGACCGGAAGAAGCTCGCAGGCGAGGATGTTCCAAGCGAAGAAGGTTTCATCAACTGTTGTTTTTCTTTTACCATCAGACGGGACAAGTGGGGAATTCCGAGTATGATTGTTGGTAATTTCATCAAGTGCTAGTTGCCGTTGAACGTGTACCGAGGTCTTGTTATTAGATCCCCTTGTCGGATAGCTGTTATCGTTGTAATAGCCAGGGATTCATCGTCTACATTGATCGTGTTTGGAATGCTTTGCAGAGGACTCAGACTGTCGTTCCTTTTGTTTGCAAACGACACCATCGATACGGACTCCAGCATGCGTGAATAGCTAAACGCTGGACAATGGGGAGGCAGCTCGTCGTTCCATCGTCACGTTCTTCATCCTGGTTCGACAGAGCTCACTCATGATCTTCGCAGCAGTATAATACTCAGTTGAAGCAGCGTCGGTCTCGCATTGCCGTCCGTACTGAGTAGGGCATGAAGACGACAGAGGCAGTGATGACACTGGATTCTAGGATCATCAAGTTTGGGGCCCGCTAAACGCACATCGAAAATAGTCTAGCTAGAAGGTTCCTACTAAGTGTTCGCCAATTACAGTAGTACCCTCGAACTCTGCGTAAGCTGGTGTGCGACTCGGAAAGACGCCGGAACAAGATAAAGACCTGTTTGTCCCGCTTGCATGATCTTGCACACTGGGCGGCCAGTTCGCTCGAAGATGGCATCCGCCCGTTGTACCGTGGTTTAGTAGCCTCAGGCACTTCTTAGTATCGTGGCAGGCTGCCTCCTGCAAGATCGCCGGTCACTAGTTTATTCCCTGGCGCCCATGAATAGACGCCGCCTCATGTTGAAAAAAAAGGCGCGGCGTCCACTTCCATCACTTTGTCGCTGACCTTGCCCAACGATTCGGTTGCGCTCTGGCACCTTCACCTTCATATACACTACTCGCGCTCAGCTATACCGTTTATTCACTATACCACAATAACTCAAATCCGGACTACTCTTTTGATCACTTCGACTTCCCTGCCTTCTTAACGACAGACTTGGAGGATCCCTTTACCGACAAGGATTGGATAGAATGGTATGTCAACCTCTGCAGTTACTGGGCAGCACTCCATGACAAGAACACAAGGCGCAAGCCTTGAAAGGATATGACCCAGTGACCATCGATATGCGTGCATTGGTCGATAAAGTTCTTGCGCGCTATTCCGCCAAGTTCTCTGGTGGGTCGATATCATGCTCGAGCATTCGTTTTCTCACAGAGTTTACATGTCAGTGTTTCGCGAATTGCTTCAGAACTCGGACGACGCTGGATGCGACTCGGCCGAAATTTGCTTCGAGACCGTAGTTTCACCCCCAGACCCTGAAGTGGCGATGAGTGCCCCTGCCATGATGCCTGATATGGAGAAAACCGATGTATGGAGTGGTTCACCATCTCATTACCGTTCAACTAATGCTCTTTCGAGGTTGTACAATGGACATACAGAAACCACGGGAAACTTTTTAGACCACAAGATTGGAAGCGACTACCAAGAATTGGTTTGTACTCACCCTCTCTTTCCTATGGCCTTGACCTCCTAATTGGTTTCTATGCAGCGTTGGGAAATCCAGACCCAACGAAGATTGGCGCATTCGGTGTTGGTGGGTGTCAACCTATCTTTCGGCATAGGACGACACTTGAATGTGAATGATTTCTAGGCTTCTTTAGTGTCTTTT
Organism: Boletus austroedulis; assembly: GCA_038089435.1. NCBI lineage: Eukaryota > Fungi > Basidiomycota > Agaricomycetes > Boletales > Boletaceae > Boletus > Boletus austroedulis. The sequence continues at coordinate 24,097 of JBBPKX010000018.1, read as the reverse complement.
CTGTCACAGACAAGCCATGTGTATCATCTGGCGGTAGGCTTCTAATATGTCTTCTAGAGAAGACACCACTTACACAACGTCAGGTAAGGAAATGGAGTTTCGGTGGGACGATGCAAACCAGGTATGAAGACGGATTAGTCACCGGCTCCGCTTTTTCACCTTGTCTCTAGCTGCACTACCGATTCGACGACCTCCCAGATACAGCGAATGGTGATCTATGGTCAACGTTCAAGATACCACTACGAGAGCCTGCCCCGATGCCGCCACTTTCGGAGCTGATGCAGTTCCTTGCATCATCCATCACTTTCATGGTCCATTTGGAGAATGTGGCCGTGTTTTTTAATCATCATTGCGTCGGGCGGATTAGCAAGGCTCAGGAAGAGCCTCAAAATATCGGTAGCTCTATTCTTACTGATCTTCAGTGGTCGGGCCCGGCCAATGTCATGGAAGTGCGATCAGTTCAGCAACATCGTAAGTATATCTACCATCCGTGTTTTACATAATGATGCTTACACCTAGCTAGCCATCAGGCTTGAGGCCAAGCTCCCACAAATCGGTTTGTGCGAGACAACGGATATCACCATGTACACAGCAGAAGTAGAGGTCACTCCTAAGGGGAAGTTATTCGAAGAATTGGAACGGTGTATGAAAAAGGCGCCACCGACTCACCTCAAGTACAGATTGATATATGTAAGCTAATAGTCTTCTTTCAGCCTTTGAACGCTTGCAGAGTGTTTTACAAGACCAATAAAGAGGAGCACGATCAGGTCCGTGAACAGCATCACGAGTTCCCGTCTCCATTTCAAAGGCTCCGTGCGGACTTAGATGGGTGAGCAGCTCGTTGTGCTCAATCAAAGTTCTACTCTAATGGGATACCAGAGCTGTAAACACGCGGATTTATATCGCGAGTATTTGCAGTGTCTTCTCTTGGTTTTCGCTGATAGCTTTGTTAGGGTCATGCTACTGCTCAAACGACAGGCATTGGAGGTCACATGGCATCCCACTTTATCCCCACTGTCGAACGCGAATCAATAGATTTGGTGTAAGTCCCCATCGGTTTACTAGCAACTTTTTGCGGCTTCTGATATGGATATTGTGTTCTAGTGACATCAATGTCGGCGGTGAGTATGGTGCCCCATCAGGAGAAGTTACTCGCTTATTCGCATCATCTAGCCTGGAATAGGGAATTACTACATATCGGAGGTATTCTATGTCGGGTGGTATATGAGTTAGAGCTCTCCAAAATCCGTGACTCATGGGGTGAACAACCATCCAGAGAGCTACAGGATCAGCTCCACGAGCGTTTCCTCCATGTTCTCAAATTCTTTACATTCCATCATTCCACCCCTTCCGAAGCAGTCGCAAGATTGTTAGCGGATTCATTCTACGGGTGTTCTAAACGGCCTATCAGGGTTCTATCATCTGCTGGCGTACACACGGCTCCCGATGTCAGACAGTTCGATTCGGTTTTAGCCCAATTTTTGACGTCTGTTCCAATGCTCTCAGAGTACGTCACGCAAAATGGTGCCCGTTCGATCGCGGAACTTCCGGACAAACACAAGATTTCTGCGATAACGCAACCGGACATTCTGGAAGATTTGCGTGGCCATTCCCTGGACACCGAGCAGTTAGTAGCGTTTCTCAGTTGGTGGATATCCCTGGGTCAAGACGATCCGATGTCAAAGGGGGATTACCCATGGAACGCAGCTACTCTGCACGGCAATACGGGCGAAAAAATCCACCTATCGTCCATAACCTCTTTCGTTGACTCGACGGTTCTTGGACGCCATATCCCATCCGACGGGCCACTCCCCCTGTCTCTCATCCCACTTGGCGTCAGCAAACACTTCGATTCTAAGAAGCTCACCAGCTTCGGTTGGACGGAATTCACCGTTGCTTCGTGGTTACAACACCTTTCGGATTTGGATGTCATGTCGATGAACGAAAAATACAACTTTACCCGGTCGACGGACTGGGCTGGCCGTGTTCTTACTACCCTCGCTCATGTATGGCAAGAGCTTCCTGGAGATATACAGCGTGAATCAAGAAATACATTCCGGAGCAAACCATGTATTCCCACCTCCCAAGGCTTGTGCTGCCCGGAATGCTCGTATATCCCTATCAGAGACGATGCTCGGTTCCAACAATCTGAGCTGCCAATAGTCAGTTGTGAGCCCGGATTTGAACTTGACACGGACATGGAGAAATGTCTTGTGTCCCTTGGAGTTCAGAAAGATCCGCCCGTCCAATTTCTTCTGGATCAGTGAGTCCTGCGATATTTTTGGCTTTTGTACTTACCAAGTGTAAATAGATTGTTGCTGCAAGGAAATTGGACTGCGTTGGATTTGATCAAATATCTCGTCCAAGAAGAGCGTTCTTTGAATGACGCTGACGTCTTGGTTCTCAAGTCGTCTGAGATCTTCACAATGGAGGATGACGATGATGAAGAGACTCGTTACTCCGCTGATGCACTCTATCCACCTGTTGAGATCTTCCGGAACCTTAAACTCCCGATCATCAAGTGGAGCGGGAAATCTGAGTGGAGGGATGCATCAAAAGAAGGTAAGTTGAGCGCCATCTCGCTTTTTTCACTTAATTGAGCTAGCGTCCAGCTCGATTGTTGTACCGCCTCGGCCTGAACGACTTCCCACCTCTGCCGAAAATCATCGAGCTCTGCTCGTCAATGGATACTGGAGTCCAAGATACCGCATTCACACACTTCTGCAAAGAACTTCAGTCGCGTTATTCGGCTTACAAGCCAGTGGACTTCCAAGATGTGGAATTCATTCCTGCGGATAGTAATGACGGTACTTCCTTGAAGAAATTAGACGAGGTATAGTGAGACTTGCTTACAGTTCGAGTTAACCCTAACAGCATCTCCAGGTATACGTCAAGGCTCAGTGGAAATCACTAGGCTTTTCTGTTGTGCCCGAGCGATACTCGCGCATGCCCTGGGATCAATTAGGTGTGATGCAACACCCCCCAATATCGAAGATATTGGACTTACTGGAAAACAACCCGCCACGTGATGAGCAAACTGCCCGCCGTTGGTTTGAAATTCTATTTGACCACATTTCTGGTACGACCTCAGTTCTTCTCCCTCACATCCACTGACATCATCATTCCAGCCTTCTCTCAGTCAGATCGCACCACGTTGTCGGGATTGTCATTCGTCCCGACGAGTTCATCAAGTGCTGCGACCTTACGCCCTCCGAACAAGTGTTACCTCGATCAAGGCTCTCAGCTGCCACTTTACAAGAAATTATTCGTCTTCGTGAGCTTCGGTGACAAAGCAAACGACTTCCTACGTGCATGCGGTTTGAAGAATCAAGTTGTAACAGAAGACATTGTGGAGGCACTAATCGAAAATCCTCAACAATTTGTCGACTCTGCTGGAAGTTACGAAGAGTAAGTTTGGTGGCTTTGACAGGGTCCTTAACCTATTGCTTACTTGCTTGGCACCAGTTTTTTAGCGGAGCTGCGAAAGATCGCTTTCCATCGTCGAGATATTTCAAACGCTACGCTGCAAAAGATGAACAACCAACATGCTCTGCTTGGGGTGGGCTCG
>JBBPKX010000018.1:0-20432 GCA_038089435.1 Boletus austroedulis | reverse complement strand
CGAAGAAAGCAGAGGGCGAGGACAAATGGCCCCACGAATACAAATTCCTGACGTCTCAAGAGATTACTATTGTCGATGACACCGACGACTGCAAACTATTTAGCGACTGCCTCTTCACTGCTCCTCGAGAGGAAGTACTTGAGCGTACGTATCGTTAGTAGCCTTTTGTGATTGTTCACTCAGTTCGGATCAATAGGCTTTTATGATTCACTTGGGTGTAATTATTTGAGTGCAGTCGTTGAAGAGGAGTTTTGTGGCCTTGATGAAATACCAGCCATGGAAAAAACTTGCCTTGAGGTCCGGTCAAGGATTCTTCAACGACTCCCCTTGTTCATGCAACAGCATACCGACACCAAAGTCAAGGTCCAGTTGAATGCAGACAACTTCAGAGTCAAGGCATGCAGGTCGATCCGCGTGCTCAAGACTCTCAAACTGGGGGATGAGAAGCGGTCACGGGATGCAAGGGCAATTGCAAGGCATATAGACAACCATATAGAACTATGGATCTCCAAAGCGGCCAAACGTGATATGTACGAGTGAGTTATCGGTAGTGCCCTTTGTTATCATGGATGGTATCTAACGGCACTGGCAGAGTTGCTACGTCGCTCTGTCGAGTATTGTTTGGAACAACCAAGACGAACACCACGCTACTCCTTGAGAAGGTTCTTTCTGCAGACTTGGAAGGTTTGGCACGAAGAGGCTTTCTTGGTTGGTTTCATGCGCCTCCGTTCTTAATAACTGGCTAATATACACCATAGTCGATCAGCTTCCACAGGAGCACAAACGCGGGCACAGGCACGGGCACGGGAGGAGCAAAATGGGCCCAAAGCACTGGGTAGGTTCTGCTTTTACTATTGATTCTGTGCAACCGTCTACTCGTACCTCAATCTGGTCCCCCAGTCAAAGTCCGAAACGTTGCCTGGAAGGTCCGAAGCCATCGTGGAGGCCTCGTCCCACCTTCACACTACCGACACACCCATAGTAAAGGCTAATGAAGTGTCAATAAACGCGCCAAGTAATGAGACCCTGGACAACACTGAGCAGCCCACTGCTCGCCCGTCTCGGTAGGCTTCTCACTCCTAAAGCATCGTCACATTCCTCATCACATACTTATTTAGGACACTAACTGGGGTGATCCCACAGAGCGACATCCGTAAGCCTCTTAGCCATTGGCTGTTGTTACTCAGAAAACATAACCGGTTACCAGGTGAAAATGCGGAGGCAGCCATCAATGGGTGTGGAAGCGAAACACTGGTTTCACCCGCAGGAAGAAGGCAGCCTTGGAGCAACGATTTCTGCAAGCTATCTGTGGATGTCAAAGCTTTGCGTTATGTCGGTGAGTCTTGTATGGGTGGTTTCTCACAGTTTCTCACAAGAGTGCTAGATAATGTGAAGGATATTCGAGTCTATGTACATGAAGGTGGACGCTGATCTTTGCAGGTTTAACCAAAAGCTCGTTTACTGACGTGGAGCCACACTTACACAGGCGTGTCCGACATCAATACATTTATGTCAAGCGAAGACGGTCCCCTCGCTCGTTTCGTAGACATCATCAGCACCCTTTGCAAAGTATATCGCATCTCCGAGACGACGCTATGTATCTTCTATGACGTCTCCGGAGGGTGTATTGCGTTCAATAACAAAAGAGTCATCTATCTCAATCTGCGATATTTTAAAGCATGGCGTAAGTGGATTATAGTCTCCATCGGTGGGCAGATGCTTACGCAATGGCTTCAGATGATAAGCAAGTCGACAGCGGGAACCGACAGGACGCGCTAATGTGGTGGTCCGTTGATTTTACTCGCCATTACCTTGTTCCGTCGACTGACGAACATTGTTGGTCAAGGTTCCTCGCTCTTGCGCACGAGATTGCACACAACGAGATCCTTCAGCACAACGCTGATCACGAGTTCTTATTCTCTGCGATTTGTGAATCCCGCCTCGCCAAGTTTTCACAACTTTTGGAGACTCAGCCAACTATTCAGCCCGCTATCCAGCCAACTATTTGGCTCCGCTATGTACTGTGGCTGACACTTCCAGTGATTATCGTCTTGCTTGCATACGTTGCCAAACGTATGACCCCAGTGGCCAATACACTCCACTAAGGATTCGTGTCTGATATTTCACTCATGAGGTCGTCAATTTTCGAAATTTACGAGATATTAAAGAGCTCTCATGTAGTAGTATGCTATTTATAAATACAGTTCATCGTGACATGGGCATTAGAGAGTGATGTAGGGACGGTGCGCAGTTCATACAAGACGAGGGCCGTAAAACGAAGAAAAACGCTAAGCACTAGGTGAAAAATAGAAAAGGTAGAAAGACGACGAAACGGCTAGACGAGGAAGCAATTGGATGGTTCTCAGACCTTGGTTGACATATTCAACTGTCCTACAGAGACTCGAAACTTGAGAGCAAGACGGAAAGAAGAGTCAACGACGCAGTGTTATCTATTAAAGTCACTGGTAGTAAGTAGCAGAGGGTAGGTACGAAGCGTGGGTCCTTATCTGCAAACGGGCTGGTTGTAACACCCCAGACAAACAGGCATACAGCAGCCTTCTAGTTATCGCTCGTCTGAGACGGCCGTTCGGTGCATTGTTCTTCCCATCGGCCCATCAGGGTGGGGCTATTTTAGAGTGTCTTGTTACTGTCGAGGTTCAGAGGATGCTCCATTAAGCCATCAGATAAACAGCATACAGGTCCTCGAGGTACTCTGGTGGCATCACTTGATGTCACGTCTGTTCCCCAACGCCATGCTAGGTAACCTAGGTTGTACCTTTCCATTCTACGCTTGACAAGTTTATTTGCATGGCTTCTCAGTTCTTGTGACACTCCATTCGATTGAGTGGCTGTAGCTGCCTTCAAGTTCCTTTGTTAAATTATCATGCTTCATCAAAGATTGCAGTCACACTATCTGCTGACTCTGCCCTATACCATGCTACAATGTGCCTGAGCACAACGTTACATGGCATCCATTGTAGAATCGGCACGAGCAAGGAATGTCGAAACCAATGGCGGTCCGGGGGAATACAGAACAAGTGTGGGGCCATGTCTTGGTGCGCTTGGGACCGAAGCCGTACAGTGTCGTGCAGCTCAATTACAAGAGTCATCCCCGGGCCGCTATCGAAGCATCATTTTCCTCCTCTTCCATCTTTACCGCATAACCTCAACCGGGAAGAAAACCGATTCTTGGATTGGCAAGAGTCAGAGAACTAGGAGAGATCTTCTGCGATGCTAATTTCTACAGTCCCGAGTGTGGTTGTCCGTACACGAAATACTTATTCCGACCTAGTTCGAGAAACAGACAAAGGGCTGAGCTGGAAGGTAAGACACGGAAGCTTTAGTCGGTTTCCTAAAAACGACGGCAGAGCCCGGAAGCGCCCAGAGGCGATCATATAAATTCATGACCGTGTTGAGAGTGAAAGAAGAAAGCCCGTAACGTGGCAGTGATGGTCTTCATTTCAGTGCTTGTCAATGATAGTGGGATATACGGGGTCGTAGTCGGCTGAGTGCACGAATGCCTGTTCATGCAAAGATGCTCGTGAGCATCTGTGCCAACACTGCCTCGAGGTACTTTACTGGGCTCTGACTTGCTTCGTGGTCAACTTTGCGTAGTTGTTTGCAGTGTAGAATCAGTCGTACCACTTGGAATCTCCCTGATGGTGGTCGTGCGATGAGTTGGTGACTGGAGCTGAGGAGTTGGAAAACAACCTGCAGTGACAACTCGCGCATACTCAGGCTATATCTCGGCATTCCATACTACTAGCACTTCTCCTCTGTTGGCCCCTACTACGATCCACATGCCATGTGAATGTTGGCCGAGTCTGCCACCGGACCCACGGCATATTTGGCTTCGATGGCTCTTGGTGCACTGGTGAGCTCCACTCTGAATTCATTGTCACGCACTTAGACCTGGGACCACACAGAGATCAATAGCCTCTAGTAGTTGTCGACTACTCATGTACGGACTGCCATCGTACAGTCTAAGTTGGAGGCCAAACCTTTCGTTACCACGACACTCCATTTGTTGCGGTAGGGAATGGGTACGTCCCATTGAAGGACTTCAACGTGACCCTATTACGGGTACTTAATGGGTCAAAGGCGAGGTATCCATTCAGCTAAAGTACCAGTGATGCAATGGTATCAGGGGGAAAGGCATGGAGGGGAAGAACAAAAGTTAACCAGGTACAGTACTTATCGAATCGAGTACTACAATAACTGTTACTTACATCACATCTTACGTCCGTTGCCCAATCGACAACCAGCCATATGCAAAACTGATAAATTCCAGAGATATCCAATCACCATGACGGCCTCAAAGTTGCGGAGTAACAAGGTGGGACCATGCCACGATAGCCCGAGAGTACTTGACGGTCGCTTCAGAAATTTCAGAGGCTGTGTCACCTAATCGTTCTGACTCCTCAGCAAGATGGGTTGCAGAATCTACAGTGCCGGTACGTTCACATGTAAAGAAAATCAATGATGAAGTCACCCACTAGAGATCCAGTATGAACGTTCGGGATGTCCCTCTGTCGTGAGCTGTAAAGCCTCTTCACTGAGCGTGATCAGCTTCTTCACGTGGTCAAGCCCTTCACTGGTCTCGAGAAGTTTCCGTAGTGCATTACCCAAGGCCTTTAGACAGGGTAGTCGATCGGGATGACGTCCCGGGAGCAGTTGCAATATCTGCTCATTTGTCTCCAAAAAGGAGGCGAGATCGCTGTCATCGCTATGTGTCTCGTAGCGCTTCCATAACGCGCTACGAAGATTGATCATTCGTTGTGGCCTGTCAAAGTAACCACCGGAAGACACCATCATATTACTTCGCAGCACGCCAACCAATTCGTCGAGTTCTGCCTCGCTTCCGGAGTTTACGACTTTGTATCGCTTGAGCGTGTCACGTACGAGGTCCGCGGCTCGACGCTCATGAGTGTTTTCAGGGAGGCCGAGACCCCGAAGCTCTTCCATAAGCCCATTGATCTTGACTTCGACAGATGCATCGCAGTCTTGTTTCTCATAGTGGAATAGTTGAGCTTGAGCCAGTTGTAGTAACGTCACAGGTCTGTCAGGGTGATCGGGTAGACGCAGATCAAGAGCTAGATGATAGAGTCCGATGAGCTCTTCGAGATCTGCACTCGCTGGGTCGACCTGATGGCTAATGAACTTTGCCCTGGCGAGGTTCACAAACACCGCTGCACTACACGGGTGACCTGAAGGACAGCACTGCCTGGCGCATTCGAAATGGCGGACAGCACTCTCGAGGTCTTCTCTCTGGTACTCATTATGGTAGCGGACAAGAGCTTCCTGCCCCAATTTTGTCTCGCGAACGAGGTCCAGTTCGGATTCTTCCAACTCTAACTGTCATCAACGAATGGTCAACCAGCGGGAATCGGCGCGGAAATGCCCAATTACATTGTCATCATTGCCGTTTAGTGTGACTGCCAGAGGGGTGGAATACCACCGTCCGAGGGTAACGAATAGCGAGGCACCCGAGGTCGTGGCACCTGGTCCTCCTGGAGAAAACATGATCACTACATTGATATTGAGATCTCGGGACTCCGTAGAGATGCTTGAACGAATCTGCTTACAATGGGTACCACCAACCAACTCCTCTAGACGTAAGTCTGAAGTGTAGAGCGCCTCTCCATCTCCCAGCATAGGCTTTAGCTCGAAAGAGGCATAAACTGTAAATCGGACCTTGCCAGAGGCTTGAGATGGTCTAAACACGGTCAAACCGACAGTGTGCGAACAGATACGATAAACATACAGAAAGATCAAGTTGTCCCATTCAATATCAGTGTCATTCAACTTCACGGTCTTGTTTTGAGTTCTCCGCCGGATGTTGTCAAACTCTATCAACACATAGAGGCCAATCGGGATCCGCTTGCGTCCCAAAGGTATATTTTGAGCACGGATGCCTACGAAACGATCGTCAGATGTCTGAGAGACTCCTGAAAGAAATGGCCACATGCGTGTAATAACGACCCGCGGATTGTTGAGCGAGGATGTAAAGGGAGCTGAAGGCACAAGGTCAGATGTGGGAAGGGATGGTTCCCCAAAGTCCTGTGTAATCGACGAAATATCTGACTCGGCAGAAATTGATGATGATACTTCGAGCTCGGAAGCAGAGGGATCCGATATCTCGAGTTCGGGCGACAGGCCATGTGGGTCACCAGTAACGGAACCCATGGCGCCATCACTGTCAACGCGGTCATGAATGCCTCAAAATGTCTGCGAAGTAACAAAGACGCACGCTTTTCTTTCCAAGTATACGACACCTGAGGATGATTAGCAGTGGTTAGTTGTCGTGGTTGCAAATTTACCATTTTCCTGTTTCGAGCCAACAGAGATGTCATAGTATTGTGTTAAAAACGTCCCTAGTCGGTCTTCTTGGAGAAGGTCCTCGTGCGTTAATCCATCCTGGTGAATAAGTAAGTCACATAGTAAGATAGATATTGTATGGAAACACTACCTTCATCATATCCATCCACTGATCATCGTGCATGATCGCGACCCTTTCGTTTGAGTTCTGATCAATGTCACTAGTAAGTATGCATTATACATATTCACGTCAGGCAAACCTTGCGTAGAAGGAATCGGTTGATGAAATCGGAGGGATGAAAAGGCTAATGATTGGGTCAGTAACTAGAATTCGGTTAAACGTAGTCCCAGAAGTGACCTGAGATAACAACGGCGGTTTGTGCTCTATATCTGTTCGTCATCAGCGGGAAGTCAATTACCCAGTGAAAGGTTTCATTGACAACTTACCTATAGCCGGAGGTGGTTTGTGTGCGCTGGAGAAACCGAGTATTCGACCAAAACGGGCCATCCACCGGCGGAATAGCATGGACCAGGTGATTTCCGATCTCGTGGCGTCCATGACTTCCGGGAGCTGGCTGTCGACCATAATCTTGAAACCAGTAATGAAAACGGTCTGATTGAAGTCCTCACTAGCACCACCACCACTGTGATGCGAGTTGTCGGGAAACATGAACTCCATTGGATACACGTCGGGATCCTTGCTCTCCTTTCGGGCCAAGATTTTTCCTTCGATGCCCTTGGGGTTGTTGAAGGTCCCGAGGGACCAGGAACGGGTCTTGTAGAGGCCGGTGATGAGGTATAGGGAGCGGTCACAAACGTCGTAGCGCTTTTTAGCAAACTCGTACCAGTCAAGCGCGCTCTCCATTGCTACTTTTCGAAATTGTTCTGGTGATCTGAGCTTGACGGAATTGGCGCCTTGAGGCAGTATAAGGATAGCTCCTGCCCGGGCGGACGTGGAGAACTCATAGTCGCCTGTAGCGGTCCTGGGACGACGTTGTCAGTAGGGAAACAACGTAATGACAGTCGCACTTGGGATACCTCGCCTGGATGTCCTGTAGTATATCATGGGAGCAAATCGGTTGAGCGGCTATTGCGTTGGATGTGAACTTGGTGGGTCCTAGCTCAATGGGCTGGAACCTCTCAGGGACTCCGTCGATGTGGAGAGCATTATCACCGTGTTTGCAAATATTGAATAGGACGTCGAATTGGCCATCGCTATCGACCGTGCCAACATCCCCAACTTGAAGCCCATGTTCTCTGTAATATTCTGGGAGTGTACTCATCGGCTCTGGTGTCCACAGAGGATATCCGTGGATGACCTGGCGCTTAAGCAGATGCTTTGCGTACACGTCTTGTAAGTCACCCATTGGAACGAGCGTGGAGAAGGGGGAAATTTGAAGAAGTCCAGTTGTTGGTGTTGCGGTTAAGGCTCGGGATTGCCCGACACTGCCTTCAGGTCAGGACAGCACAAAATAGCGAAAGCTACTATTATAGGTATCGCAACAAAGTTCAATGTCAGCGACTGACGAAGCAAGTCATCAGCGCACGTCTAGTATCTGCACGCTGTCTATCAGGTCATCCAACGGGGTATCCTGTAGTATCTGGACAGTGATAAGGCTGTCCGAAGCGACTCTCCGGTACTCCGTCACATCTTGACCTCGTTCCGATGCGAGCAGAAGGGCACCAAACGGTTGTCTCAGACGAGCGATCAGCTGGAGGGCTGCTGTGTGACTGTCCATTGGGGATGAGGGTGACGATAGCTCGTTCGTAGATGAAGACCGATCGGCCGTCTCCTCGCTTGCAGATGAAGGTTTATCATCCATTTTCTTCTCGAATAACGACTCCCCCACAGGTTGTTCACCGAGAAAAAGGCTGATCCATGGGCTAACAAGAGTTAGGGCGCTCGATTGTGAGAGATCTTCTGTGGTGACAATTTCTACTATTCCGAGCGTAGTTGTGTGTGCACGGAGAACTGGTTTCGACCTAGAAACAGACGAGAAGGCAAGCTGGACTCGGAAGGTAAGACACGGAAGCTTTAGTCGTCGTCCCAAAAACGACGGCAGAGGAAGCGCCCGGAGGCGGTCATATAAATTCATGACCGAGTTGAGATTGAGAGAAGCTCGCAACGTGGCAGTAATGGTCTTCATTTCAGTGCCTGTCAATGATGGCGGTATATACGAGGTTGGTAATTGGCTGAACGCACAGATGCGGCCGGGGAGGCAGCTATTGAAACTTCCAGACTTGCCTGTCCATGCAAAGATGCTCGCGTCTCCCGACCTCGTGAGCATCTGTGCCAATAGTCGCCCGAGCACTTGGTCCCCTTCACCATACATGATCGGCAAAGTTGCGGAGAACGTCCCAAGTAATGAATATGCCTCATCCTCGACAAGTGTTGTCTCTCGTCTGGAAATGAGGTACAGCTTCCCCCGAATGTTGTCTGACCCGGGTTGAAGCGATGTTAACCTTTCCGTTGCGATACCTGTTGCATCCTCCATCTCCTCCAGGATCTCGGGTGACTCCTTGTGGTTCTGGACGTCAATGTCTCTATAAAGCGTCCAGTCCCCATTATAGAACCGAACCACCCTCGAGGCATGATATTCCTGGAATGTCCATACACGAGTATTCCATATACTCCTGGTGAGGTCGCCGCACTCTGACGGAGAGCGAACATCGCGGAGTAAAACGAGAGTCACAGCAGAGTTCTGGTACCATTTGAACATGGCGACTAGCGCTTCTTGGAGCACCAGATCGCTCCCCCTGTCGATACAACAGCTATCACTCCACGCCCAATGTAACCCAGCGTCTCGTACGATTTTGCAGAACGTTTTGAGCTTGTCGTTAGTAGGAGAATCCTCGAGATCATAGACTACGACGCGAATGACTTTGTCGAACGACGTTTCGTTGTCTTCACGCTTGTGCGAGAGCATAGCGTAACGGTAGTACTCCGCCACGTCTTGCTGGATACGAGTATGGTCGATGATAGTCGTCATGGAAGATATCAACTTTTTGAAAGCCGGGTCCGATTCGAACGATGTGGTTTGTTCTGATTTGTCAAGGAGTTGGCCAGAGGCTGTGTTAATGAGCGTCGGAGGAGAATCACGGATAGCATCCTGAACAGCACGTCGGATGACTGCTCGCGCATCTGTTGGATTTATGTAGTGGCGATGAAAACCTAGCGGAGAATATCAGTAGACAGACTTTAGCATCATGTCATCACCCTTACCACGAATATTTGGATCAGACGATTGGGATATCTTGGATAACATGGCCTCGAACGCATTGATTGCGTTTTCATAGTCTCCTGCATTGTGTAATGCCGCGTGCTTCCTTTCGTAACCCCACGGAGATGATGGATCGAGTTCGATGGCCTGATAGTGACCCATCAACAAGGCCCAGCCTGCGTGACGAAGCAGCGCACCTTGTTTGCATCATCTAACGCCAGCCTCCACCTGCCATTAGCTATGTACAGTTTACTCCGCTTTATCAGAACTCGTACGAGGTATGAGCTGGCGACTGCGTGATCGCTCTGGTAGTGACAGGTGGAGATTGTGTTTGTCAATGGTCGTTTGGCATCTCTGGAGTCGAGCGCTTCCTCGGCGATATGGATCCAGGGTGCCTGAGAAGGAAACCGATCAGTTTCGACGCCGTTTAGTCGAATAACACACGTATTTACAGTAAGACAGGATGAAGGGAAGCCGTCTTCGAGATCTTGGATGATGACTTCTCCATCCAGTCCACAGATTGCGAGAAGCGTTCCTTCCGGAGAGAATGCGACAGCAGCTACTTCCAGTGGGCGTGTAATGGAACCACACATGGCGTGTGTGGACGTATCCCAAAACATGATGCCGTGTTTTGCAACATATGCGATGAATTCTTCATGCTTCGGTAGGGCAATGCACGGATGTTCGCTATCGGGAACTGGCCATGCTGCAACTATTGAACCAGAGGTTGAATCAAGTTCCTTGATTGTGCCGTCAGATATGGCAAAAATATGACGGTTGCGAAACCAGGGAAGGTTGGGTGAGACCGTTCGCAGGGGGATCTCGACGAGTAAACGACCGTCATAGCCGTCGTATGCTCGAATGGAATTCTCGGTGGCTGCTGAGAGGAGGACGTCCACTGGCTCAAAGTCACCCACCACGCCTGCTTCATGATCGAGTGTCTGAAGTCGTTTACCGCTCGGGATGTCCCAGGTGGTGACCGTCCGGTTCGTCGTCGACACGAGTCGAGTCGAGTTGGCAAAGAAATCGACAGACTTGATCGCACCTGGTTCCTTGTCCCTAAAGATTCGGTGGTATGTCTCGGCGTTCCATACCAATACCTCTCCTCCGTCTGTCCCCGCCGCGATCCACCTGCCATCTTTTGATCCGTCGAGACACGCGATGCCCTCCACTGTCAACGATGCCGTTCGCTGGCCGTCTGCCACTCGCCGAACTTGGATCCCCTTGAGCTTGCCACCGCCCACAAGATACTTGGCACTTCCTACAAATGCCACGGCTGTCTGTCCACAGATACTGATTTCCGTGGACGGGGACGGCTCTTCTGCAAATGGTGAGCACTACTACTACACCACTTTGAATTCACGATGACGCACCAAGCATTGCCAGCGATAAGCAAAGCGATTGTCACCGCAGAGTGATCGTGGGAGTTCGGGCGTCCGTGGATACTAAACGGCTTGCTGAGAAGGCCAGATAGGTGAGTCTGTATATCCCCGGGGGAAAGACAGTACATAACTTACATGATGGTTCTATAGAGGAAGTTGACCACGATCATGTTCTCGCTCTGCGTATACCCACTTATTTTGCTTGGAATAGCGGGACAATGTTGCCAGCTGATCGATAACCTCGCGTTTTTCACGTCGTGTATTCGTTGAGGGATACTAGGATGACCTATGGCAGAACCAAGTTAGTACTACCGCGGTGCACCAGCAACATGATACCTTGCGGGACTTTGAGAACCGTGGTATGAGGCTGCCAGCCAGTATTGAACAGGATGCGTCTGGATTATTGTCGCTGTCGCTGAAGGTCTTGTAAAGTCTTTCATGACAGACCCGGGCTGCCGAAGTTTCTGCCAACGCACAACAGAATTCAACAGGGACACTGCTTGATGTAGCCCGGTCGAAGATGAAGTTCGCGAAGAAAAGTAGCCGGGAACTACAGGGTAAAGTATACTACAGAACTAGCGTCATGCTGATATTAGATACGAGTGTATGTGTTCGTCAAGGTCTCAATGCGAAATGCGACGGTGAACCGAAGGACGGTCGGATATCAACTCGTGGCTCCCACGAATGTTGATAAATGAGTACTGCAGCTAAAATGAGTCCTGAAAGAAAAACGACGCGGCGATACATACTTCTATCAGTCCGGGACGCACGCCCCTCACAAGGTTGACGTAGACGAGGTTCGGCTCGGAAAAGAATGGTCGCAGACCCACTGCTTCGAGTTTTTCCCACAATTCAAGGAACTTGGGAAAATATTCCCATTGGTTGTAATGAACGTGCAGTTCGAGCTGGAGTTGGCCAAAAGGGAGGGGTTCGCCATCGAAACTATCAATAAACACCTCGAGGGAGTCGAATTCACCACCCTCAATGTCCACCTTGAGCACATCGATAAAGTCGTGGCCGTTCCTCTCTATCAGGGTACGCAAAGTATACACCTTTGGGTCATCGGCAGGGGTGAATGTGTCCTTGGCACCGAGACCATAAGGGAAGAAGTGTGAGCGGCGCTTCAAATCCGACTCGAGTTCAATCTCTGGACCAAACCGTTGGAAGTAAAGTATAAGTGCCGAGGGGTCTGAAGACGACTCAGCGCACGTACAGCGTTGACACTGAAATCATATCCGTAGAGCTCGCAACCTGGGCCGGCTTTCATGATATCCGCTTCAAACGAGGACTCGCCATTGATACCTAGTCGCGAACGTGAAGTGTAATCGATGAACGAGGAGACGAGGCACGTACCAAAGGAGTACATCACACACTTCTTTTTTGGAGTAATCCGTTCCATTCCACACACCCATTTACCACCGTCTCCCATGACACCAAGGCGGTCGACGTGATGGGGGCACCGAAAGGAGGGGAGGAAGAAGTCCCCTGGTGAACCAACATCAGCCCGCCGCACTAACTGGACAGGGAGTCACTCACAGAGTGTGTATAATTCGCCATTCGAGGGGAAACTGTCAAAGGACTGATTGGCACACGTCCAACCAAGTAGAGAGAATCACACCGCTTACGGGTCGATTTTGTCCGGAGTGGGGCCCCACTTCCGGATGAAATCTCGGCGGTGATCAAGGACTGCTTGGTACCGCATCTCCTCGACGGCTAGTGCTTGGGCGAGATTGCCACCTCTGTGGAAGCCCACTGAGTTGAAGAGCGAGTCATGAAGTTCGGAGTGTGCGAAGAGGGGGATGGATATGAATATTAGGCCAAGGAGGGCTATCGTGAACCCCGGATGGCGGCTGTAAAGAGGCATGTTGAGGAAATGAACGTAGAGGTGTAAGAGAAGGTGATGCTCCTGAGTCAAATCTCTTACCGTGAGCCGCAAGTGTTGTGTGCCCTGTTACAGAAGCAAAAAGGTCCGGGCACCGGGAATACTAAGCGAGTGTTGTGTGCCCTGTTACAGTCAACTCTGTTATAACCCACACAGGGTGTAACCCATGCTCTGTAGAAGTATACCACAGAGGTAAGTATGAGGTAAGAAGTATGGAAGGGCTGATCTCACCTCAGTGCACGACGCAGTCTCTGACGAGGTGCGAGACGCGTCGGATGAAGGCTATCTACCTGAGATTATGTAATACGGAAGTAACCGAGTCCGTTTGAATTCGACAGGTCACTAGGGCACCAACTGGACTATGGCAGCAGTTGTGATGTAATGTGTGACATCAGGGTGATTTTGTCTGTCATCATTTCATGTGACAGCAATTAAATTCCATGACCCCAGGAGGAGTAATGAGTCCAAGCTAAAAGCATATATCATATGGTTTGACTTGGAACCATTATTCTAACATAAAATTTTTACAATGATATATAAACCAGTACTGTCTCATCTTGTCCCTTTTTTTATGTAGTCATCAATTGATGGGTCAATCTGTGTCACTGGTTGGATCAAAGTCTTTCATGACCAAATCTGAAGCTTCTACCAGTATGCAATAGAACTTTGTCAACTATTTTCCAGAGCCCTATTGAGTATAAAGCTTGTGGAGGAAAGTAAACAAGCACCAAGTACAGGGCAATGTACATTATGTAGTACAGAACCAATGTCATGCTAGTGCAAAATACAGTAGTAAGCCAAATGGTTGGACATCACTGCACTGTTGCCAGTGCAAATATTGATAGAGTCAGGGAAGATTTCACTGATCTTCCTATATAGAGCTGGGGTATAGAGGCATTGTCAACAAACTGCTATCCTGCAAGCTGTCTTGTGAGTATTGACCCTTTTTTGGTGGGAAGCCAAGAAGCCAATCTCACTGAATAATCTTCAGCACTTTCAGGAGTGATCTGTGATGTAATTTGAGTGGGGTCATGGTTGGGCAAGATGAAGAATGTATCACAGCTAAACTTGCTTGGATTGACAATGACACTAGCAGTGGATTAGAGGTTAGACCGAGAGAAGCAGGCCCAGTCAGCTCGTGAATGATAGTCGCATTCCTCTGCACATGTTGACGAGAGCTGAGAGACATGACAGCAAAACAAGGCTGGGTGAAGCTTCTCCAATTAAGTTGGCTCCGAAGGACCCATCCCATTTTGCACTAAGTGAGTCACGAGTTGTTATGTACAGAAACAATATGTACGGAAACAAGCCAATAGCCACAGCAACTTGTTTGTCAGAAAACTGCGTGTCGAGTTCGTTCCATAAGGAAGGAAGTACCTGTTAATGAGGTAAGTATTCCATGCCGGTATAATGTTTGTGTATGTTTTGGTGTGCCACGTCTATATGTGAAATCTCGCCTTGCCTCAACGTTGCTCTCTTACCTCCAGTTGCCTCCATACAATGAGCGGGTGTAAGCTCTACGTTTACTTCTTCGACACCTTGGAGCTAACTATCTTTCCCCCAAGTCCGGTTCTTGAATCTCGTTCGCCCTTTCCTTCCCCTCCTGCCTGAAGTCTCTTCTCCAGACCGCAAGGTGCGCGACCGATGGCCTTCAATTCTACTACTCATTCGTTGCTAGGTACCATTTAATCAAAAACTACTATGGACCGCGGTCACGCTCCTTATCTTCTTGGTTTGCTCCCAAATCCCGCTCTATGGCATCATGTCTTCCGACTCGGCCGACCCCCTGTACTGGATGCGTGTCATTCTTGCATCAAACCGTGGTACTCTCATGGAACTCGGCATCACCCCAATCATCACTAGTGGAATGATCATGCAGCTTTTGGCAGGTGCCAACTTGATTGAAGTCGACTTCAGCTTGAAGGAAGACCGTGCTCTTTTCGGTGGTGCGCAGAAGCGTACGTCCATACTGTCCGAATGTGATCGGCACCTTTCTGACTCAAAACCAGTATTCGCGCTTATCATTGCTCTTGGTCAGGCCACTGTCTATGTCCTGACCGGGCTTTACGGGCAACCCAAGGATTTGGGTGCCGGCATCTGCTTGTTGCTCATCATCCAACTTATCGCTGCTGCTCTCATTGTCATTTTACTGGATGAACTCCTTCAAAAAGGTTACGGTCTCGGCTCAGGCATATCTCTTTTCATTGCTACCAACATCTGCGAAACTATTATTTGGAAGGCCTTTTCTCCGACAACCGTCAACACCGGTCGTGGTCCAGAGTTCGAGGGTGCAATTGTTGCGCTCTTCCATCTGCTGTTCACCTGGCATGACAAGGGTCGTGCACTCCGTGAAGCTTTCTGGCGAGAACGTCTCCCAAACGTCACTAACTTGATTGCCACCGCTATCGTCTTTGCCATTGTTATTTACTTGCAAGGCTTCCGTATTGAGATTCCCGTCAAGAGCAACCGTTTCCGAGGGCAACGCGGCTCGTACCCTGTAAAGCTCTTCTATACGTCCAATATGCCCATCATGCTCCAGTCTGCCCTTACTTCCAATGTGTTTATCATCTCCCAAATGCTCGCGTCGCGATTCCCTTCCAACTTCTTGGTAAAGCTCATTGGCGTATGGGAGGTCAGTGCCAAAAGCTGCTCGCCGAATGTCATTCAACTTTATTGATCACGTGGCCATATAGCCTGCTGAAGACTCGCCGCAGCTCCGTGCTGTCTCCGGTATCGCTTACTACATGTCCCCTCCTCACACTATCAAGGAAGCTCTCATTGATCCCATCCACACTGTCCTCTATGTCGCCTTCGTTGTTTCGGCCTGTGCACTGTTTTCCAAGACTTGGATCGAAGTTTCTGGGAGTGGCCCTAGGGACATTGCTAAACAGCTCAAAGACCAACAGATGGTAGGTGTCTATGCAGGAAAGTGTTTATGCATTGCACTGACTGCATGTGATTTGCTAGGTTATGGCTGGTCACCGTGAAGGTTCGATGTACAAGGAACTCAAGCGTGTGATCCCCACCGCCGCTGCCTTTGGAGGAGCCATCCTCGGGCTGTTGTCAGTCTCCGCTGATTTGATGGGTGCCATTGGTAGCGGAACGGGTATCCTCATGGCAGTCACGATTATCTACAGTTGTATGTGTTTCTGCTTTCTTGTGATCCCTTGTGCACCATTGATGACGCGCATTTTGGGAAGATTGGGAAATTGGTATTCGGGAATCTGGGGGACCCGAAATGGCGGCGCTCGGCGAGCTGTTTTAAAAAACGACGCGTTCCGCGACCTCAACTTACTTGGTTGTTGTTATATTAACATGTTAGGAGAGTAGAGAGAGGGCGAAGAACTACAAAATGGCATACCTGAACCATGGACAGTGCTGTTGTGTCGTCATCGACCCGGGTAGCCACTTCTACTGCGGGCGTCTCAAGGCTGAGATGCTTTTTTGACGTAAGACACTTGTGAACCGAGGGAAAACATTCAGTATGCGATCATTCCGATTCCGGGCTTGGGACCAGTTTCAGTTTGTGTGGTCAACTCAAATTTGACACCGAGGTCACGCGTAGGGTTCAACATGGGTGACACCGTGGGTCGGCCAACATATATCGTACCCGTCCTACCCACGGTGCCACGCCTATACAGCAGCAACCTCTTCCTTGCCAAGACTACAGTCCAATAGACGTGTACTGTACATGTTGTGTGATGAAAAAATATGTAGTACATACATCACAATGCTCATTTCAGATGGTCGTTTTATTAGAGGACATACGACCACACGGAGGATTTGGATATAACGTGATTCCCGACGGTGCAATCGCTGATCCGACTTGAATCGTTGGTTGGCTTTGGGAGGGTATGGTAAGTGACATGTCATTGTGGGTCGTAGTGAGCCACTAACTGATAGGGGAATACTTCATTGAAGTCACTGTCAAAGCCGTTGCCCTCTACGGCTGGCACAGCTTCTCTACCGGTTACCAGCTTCAAGCCGTCTCCCTATAAGTTTCTATTAGGTGTCCTCGTGAGACGTCAACCGCATGTCGCGACATGCCGAGTAAGTTCGTCTCCTCAATGTTTCAAACTCTAAAAGTCGAAACGCACGCAAATACATACACGCTGGCAACGAGGGCATGTCTTTGAGACTAGGTAACGACGGGAACTCGTCTCAGCATCTAGGTTTCCCCCGCATCCCACCTTATTACCTTTTTGTTACCAATTGGCCGTCTCCCTCTTGCGGCTGCATCAGAGTCCACCATGTCTTTTCTACCTATCGGTATGCGCGACGACCGAACGAATGGCAACAGCAGGCTTGACATCCGAGACGAGGAATTTCGCCCGCTGGACGACGAAGCACCCCGTGCCCTCACAGCTGAGGAAGAGAGACAGCTCTGGCGTAAAGTCGATGCGCGTTTGATGCCAATTTTGAGTGTCATGTACCTTCTTTCATTCTTGGATCGAAGTATGTCGAACTGGCTCAGCTTCTCGGTCCCATATGCCACGACTGATGCTGTCGTCGACTTGTTATCATTTTACAGGTAATATTGGTAAGTCTGTTTTGGTGTACTTGGTTCCAGTACTACGGCGGGCTGACCCTGGTCAAGGAAACGCCAAACTGGAAGGCCTCATGACAGAGCTCTACCTCACTGGAGACAGATACAACATTGCCCTCGTGCGTTCGATTTTTCCTGTTGTACAGATGCCAGCGTTAACTCCCCATGTAGACCATGTTTTTCATCGTATGTAATCTCTGTTTCTCTTTGAGCTCGCATCCCAACTGCATTCGCTAGGCATATTGCACATTCGAGTGTCCTGCCAAGTGAGAGCTTTGTTCCAGACATGTCGGGCTAATAGCCAGTGTCATTTAGTTTGGTTCTCAAAGTGTTTCGTCCATCGAGGTAAGTTAGTCCTTCGCGTTAACACGTAGCTGATGCACAAAGGAAATAAGATGGCTCCCGAGTATTATGGTAAGCTGAACATTTGAACTTTGGTATAAGCTACACAGTTGACGGAGCATAGGTATTGTGGGGAGGTATTATGTACGTATCTTTGTTGTTACATCGCTCGAGGTCGTTTTCACCACCAGTCCAGGACGACGATGGGTTTTGTAAGAACGTGATGCACGTTCATCCTCTCCTCCTTTCTGGGGTTGACGAATTATGGCCTGTAGATACCCCGAGTTGGTCGGTACAAGATTCTGTCTTGGCGTCGCCGAAGCTGGGCTGTTTCCAGGTGTTGTATACTAGTAAGTTATAACTCGACATGTCGTTTCCGTATTGACGTCAGCGGCATAGCTTGACTTTGTGGTACCCAAGGCATATGCTTCAGTATCGCATTGGTCTCTTCTTCGGAGCAGCAACGGTAGCAGGTGAAGAACACGAGGACTTGTTGCATGCACCATGTGTTCTGAAATGCGGCTTTAGGCGCCTCTTCTGGCCTCCTTGCATTTGGGATAGCATATATGAACGGAGCAGACCATTTGGAAGGTTGGTCATGGATATTCGTGAGTTATGCACACACTTCAGGGCTATCATGTCAATAGCAATTGTTACAGATTGTCGAAGGACTGTTGACTGTGGTTGTTGGGTTTATTGCTTTCTTTGGTGTGCTTAGAATGCCTCTGATGATCCCAGCTCACTTTTGATGGTTTTCTTAGTGATTTATGATTTCCCCTCGACGGCCGGTTTCCTGACACCAGAAGAACGTGCGTACCTCATATGGAGGAAAAGTACGTCAACTCGGTTAATTGAGATGCGCGGGAACTAATATGAGACAGAATATGACAATTCGAGCGTTGGGGAGGAAGAGCGATTTGCCTTGAGGCATATCATAGCCGCATTTACTGATTGGCAGATATATCTGCATCTCCTTGTGTATATATCGGTTGTTGCACCCTGTGCGTTATAGCTCCGGTAATTGAGTTGCTCGTGCGAGGCTTACCATTCTGGTAGTGTATGGCATTACATTTTTCCTTCCGTGAGTTATTTCATTTTCTTCGGTGTGTTATGAACATATATCTCTTGTATACAGATCCATTATCAAAAGGTTCGTCGCGATGATTATTTTCTATCCCGAGGTTAATATTAGCCACAGCTTTGGTTACACTACTCCTATTAGTCAACTCCTTACTGTTCCACCATATTTCGTTGCTAGTAAGTTTCCTGGTACCAATCATCTCCACCTGTCCATTCACACAACCATCTAGTGATTGTTCTTCTGATCTGGGGGCACTGGTCGGATAAGCTCAAAATTCGTTCCATCTTCATCTATTTTGGACTCATTTTACTTTTAATCGGTTATACTATCAACATATTGAACGCTCCGAACCACATCAAGTATTTTGGTACTTATCTGATTGTCACCGGAAGCTATGCTTGTTTCCCTGGTGTTGTTGCATGGTATGGCTCAGTTTCCTTGTCTACATCCTGATAGTTATACAACATATGGAACAGGCTCGGCAACAACCTAGCTGGTCAGTACAAACGTGCTGTAGGCATGGCGGTCCATATCGGTTTCGGGAACTTCAGTGGCGCAATCGCTGCAAACATCTATCGACAGAAGGATTCACCACAATACATTTTTGGTCGTGGGTCACATCTACATTCCCCTCTTTTCCCATGGTCATTGATCCATCCATTCTATCAAGATGGCCTGGAATTGATGTTTGTCGGCATTGGCTTGATCACCGTGCCCATCTTGGCATTTGTGTACAAGCGCATCAACAGCGCGAGAGATGATGCACTGCGACGACGCATTGCACGAAGAGAAAATCTGCAGTTGTCGATTCAGCAACTGAGAGACTTGGGTGATCGTGCGCCTGATTTCAGGTATACGCTGTGAGGGACGTATTCGCAGATGACATGAACAGGGACCATGGCGTCCAATCGGCCTCGGACGGGTAGCGTACATGTGCTTTCGTGCAGTAGTTTATCAAATTTTATTCCAAGCTTATGGTCGTAACGTTGATGGTATGTATAGTGGCCAGTCACCTCCGAACTTGGACTGGTTTGTTTCCGTGATAAGTTGATCATGACGCTTCGCCACTTTAGTGCCTTAATCACATCCGAATCTCCGTGATGCCAGCTTGAAACGGGCCAAATGACACGCCACCAGCTTGGAAGTTGCCAATTGATAGGAAACCAATAAAGTCCGCCGTTTAGTCTTTCGCGGTTTAAAAAAGTGGCACCAAAGGATTCACGCTTTCTTTCTACTTTGTATTTCCTACAATGTCAGCCACACTCGATGTTTTGGCAGCTCCGGTGCGGGATGCTGAACCAGGGATTGATCCGAGTGAGCACGCCGGGCGAAGCTATAGCTCATAGTATCCTCACATATGAGTGTCGGAGATAGGAACACTGGAGAACTTGCATTGCAAAAAAAGAGGCCTGTCTGAGTGTTGTTAAACAGCATGGTCTTTTCACCGTACTAATCTGCATTATTGCTAGTCCTCACCATCACCACAGTCCAGTAGTGTCATGACTCACAATCCAAAGGCTGATAGCTAGTACCCACGATAGTATCTCGATCTTATGAATGTTGATCCAGGCTAGCTTATAAGAACGGTATGGCATTCGTCAATTTATTCAATGGACCACCTGCCCCCACTCAGTGGCACTCGTCCACAAAATTGAGGTAG
>JBBPKX010000017.1:0-11257 GCA_038089435.1 Boletus austroedulis | reverse complement strand
AGTAAATCGGTCGGATGCGGTGTCAGCAGCATCGAAGACGAAGCGGACACCCCATTGGCATGAGACGCAGACGCGCTACTACCAGTGATAGGCCGCGCCGGGGAAGGCGTCAATATGAATCGTGGCGTCGACGTCCCTCCACGTCCGCGTCCCAGAGAATCACCGTACATCGACGAAGCCGCGGTCTGCCTGCCGGACTCGCCAAAGACCCAAGGTATAGTATGCGGCAATGCAGGTAGAGACAAACGCGGCGCTCGTTCGGGGACGGACGCATCCGTCGAAGAACGTGAGCGCGACCGGGCAGACGTAGACGAGTGCGAGAGTGCAACAAGGTCGATGCTGGGCACGTCCCGCACATGTTTGCGATCTTTGCCTTTCCCGCTTCTATTCTTATCGCACCCATGGCCGATAGTTTGCCGTCGGATTCGGTTCAAGACTGGGTGACGCGCTGCTTTCGTTGGTGAGGGTGGTCGCCGAGTCTCCTCACTCGGGGATTCAGGCCGGAAAGGAGACCTCGTCGAGGCACGCGGCGGAGGTAACTTGAACACGTGAGAAAGAGGTTTCGGAATTTGATCAGAGAACGGATCCGATAATGGTGCAGTCGTGACAATGTGCCTGGCCGGGGACACACCATTTGGAACCACAACCTCGCGCCGATCAAGCTGCTTTGGAGAAGTGTGTTTTCGGACGACCTCGGGCGGTTGCGGCTGCAGCTGAGACTGACTAAATGGATGATGTGCGCCATCCTCGGCGTTTGGACCACTCGTAGGTCTTTCTTTGGTGGTATTCCTGCGGACGGGTGGCCATTGCGCTTGGTCCTTTACCTCGCTCTCCTCTTCCCGAGCTCCATCTCCCTCGCCACGAAGTAATACACGGGGCACCCGGCCTTCTCGGTCGACCAAGACTTGCCCACGAAACGAGTCCACAACGCGCGGCGGTGCACGCGGGTATACTAAAGTGGCAACAGGGGCAGAGCCGGTACCCGTAGTGTTTATAGATGGAGCTGGTTGGACCTGTGACGAGGATGCGTCAACACCGATGACAGGACTTGTTTTGGGCGACGATGGTTCCGAGGCAAACATGTCTGACGGCGTGCGGGGTCGCACTTTGGTGCGCTTTACAGGACGGCTTGGGCTGCAATATTCAGTGCTGCCATTAAACAGAGGCGACACTTGTCGATCGAGGGATGAGGAAGTAATTTCGAGCGTTTGGTGGCGTGTTTGGGGTGGTGTGGGATCAACGGTGCGCTGCTTGGCCATGCTTGCACCGGCACTGAGGCGGGACGGAGAGTCAATGGGTGTGGTATGGCGCGCGTTTGCGGACTCGGATTTGTGCGGAAGGTTCGCATCTGGAGGCTGCGACTGTACTTCTTCTTGAGGACGCTCAGGTCGAGACTTGGACGTTGATTTAGCCACATGCATCTCGCTAAATAAGAGTCAATCTGATTTCATGCTCCCATGTACAACCAGACGTACCTCTTCAGGGGTCTCTCTTGCTCTTCCCCGTTCTGTTTGACTTTGACACGTTTAACGCCCGGTCTAGACATCTCGGTCGGCATAGACTCTGCAGGCCTCTTCCGTTTCTCTGCTGGCTCGATATCATGTTTCCGTTGGTATTGTCGGATACGCACGTCGAAATAGGCCTGGTTCTTGACATAGCGTTCGCGCCATGACTGCGACGTATGATGTCCAGCCCAAGGCCATTTATCCTGCTGCATGCGCAACAGAGTCGACATCCTTCTACGTCGAGAAATAAAGAGGAAGAACCATACATTACCCATCAATTGCTCATAAATTCTGTTCCCACTCCTGCCCTCCTTTGCAGGACAATACCTGGCGAGGTATTTGACGAGGTAACTGTCATGTGTTCCAGTGAATGGGATACGTCTGCTAGTATGGGATGGATGAGCTTGGATTGTCAAGGGAAATGAGTACATACGTGTGGTCCGATCGGGGCATGGTGGTCTTTGGAGAAAAGGGCGCGTCGCGTTATGGTCACGCGTTTCAGTTCTTCCCACACGCTAAATTACCATAAGTATCCTGGTCGCGGGGTTTGTATTTCACTCCAGACACATGCAGAGGTAGGCTTTAGCTCCTCTCGAACACGAGGAACTCGAAATAAACCCTTGCTATCGAGCCTTTGGCAAGACCTGCTCTGCAGCACACCTCACCTTGTCAAACACCACACATATTGTACCCTTTCGAAATACAGACAGCTTCACCTGCGGAAATGCGCGGCTCGGTTCAAGCACGACGGTATTTTGGCTTTCTGGAACTACTCCTTGACAGAAAACGCAAATTTTGCCTGCCGGCTTGAGAATTACCCGTGACAGACTGTTATCGGTTCATGTGCAACGGCCCTGATGCTTCTTCTAGCAGCTCGACAATGTTACTTCGGACCCACTGCAATAGTTCCTATCTCTCCCTACCAATGTCGCGATGAGATCGTGTTTTTGGCGCTGTCGAGCACGGTAACTAAACTAGCCTATGCGGGTGACATCTACTCACGATCATTCATCCTGTCCGACCTTTGATTGACGAGAACGCAACGCTCGCACCGGGGATCGACATTTGCTACGACGTCGGCATCTTACAATGTACAATGCCCGAGTCAGTGGACCTCTGAGCGCCCGAAAACGAACAAGAGGAAAAAGATGCATCACGCTTGTTGCTAACGACACGGACCAAGGATGTGGCCTGACGGTTTGATAGCCATGGACCGCCGATGGATGTTCATCCAACAATGTTGATACCGCTCGAACACGTTTGCCATCGACAGTCAAGTTGCTGTTGGGTTTACACAGAGCGCGCTTCTTGGTGGTAGTAGTGCGTTATTGTTCCTTGAGACTGTTTCGCCAACTGTTGATTGGTCGCCCGGACGGAGCTACAGATTTTCGTTTTTCTCGAACGTTCTATCTCAGGCTATATATGATGACTTGTCTAACGATCGGCAATATTCCTCGTCGGCATCACCGCAACGTAGCACTGGCCCGCTCAGCTTCCGATGAGTTTGATTGTACTCCTAGTGAGTAGTACATTTATATTCATTCAGTCCAAAGAAGTTATTCAGAAGGATCTAGATTTTCCCGCATTATACCCATGCTACTGTCAATCTCCGTTTTTTCTCCGTGACTCATTCCTACTGCATTTCTCCAGCAACCCACCACATTGTGATCACATGGCTATGTTATTCCAACGGGCTGGAGGCCGTCTAGCCAAGAGGCTACTGGGAATGGCACGATACCGACGATGTCTCACGCCGTAACAATGTCCTCAATTCGGTCCGTTACGTAGCTCATGCTGTAGTGCTGTATCACATCCGAGTCCTTTCCAATTGATCAGGTACACTCTGCCGAGCCTGTAACGGCCCGCCCGCCAATGTCAATATTCCTGTTTAGAATTGTTTACTTACCCTCCGGTTTCTCTTCGGTCGTACTATCTCGGTCCGACTGGGTATCAAGCGATGATCCGCTTGATGTCCTGGTGAGGTATTTTGGACTCGTGATACAATCCTGTTCGTGTCCTCTGAATTCAATCCCTAGGGTTACTGTGGTGTGGTAAATTTTTCGCTGCGAAATCGAAGTGTTGCTAACTTGCCACGGCATGCAGCAGAAATTCACTAACTCGACCCGTCATCAAACCCCGGAATGTGCTGGGCTTCCTCGCCAAATGTTCATATCCGCTGACAGTGGGGCTGGGCCTCCTATAGTAAGTACTGGTACATGTACCTGGTCCAACGCCGTGAATCTGATGGAAATTGTTGCCATACTGGCGCAATGTCTGACCCGGATGACAACGAGTACACGCTCAGGGACAATAGTCTAGTAGCGTCTACCTGGGGGCGTATTATTACCTCCCAAACAATCCGAAGCATCCAAAAACATCTGGTGTTTCTCGATAACACACTGATTTTAGACCTGGCGTGCCAGTGCACTGCTACGCCCGATGCTATCCACCTTCCACTGCCGTGTCGACATTCTGTCACCCTGGATGAAAATAACGATCGGATTACGTCCATATCCGTATCGAACCCCGAGAACAATGGTTCACCCTGTCCTTGTCCTTGCTGTCGGTGATGAATTATGGCCCCTTGACAACGGGTAGACGGGGAACCATTGCGGTCGAACCCCCTGATGCACGGCCCCAAGGGGCATACAAACAATGTACGTGGTCGAGAACATAGAATACAATGTCAACATTCTAGAGCGGCAGAAATTCGAGACCTCGATACTAACCAGAGGCTGCAGTTGCCGTTCGAAAAAAGATCACCAGTATTCTGTTGTTTTCTCCTGCCATTGACGCACACCTCTAGATGCACCAGACTGTCGGACAGACCGTACTGAAACGCCAGCGCTAATGCACTCACGAGCCTCGGCTCGTTATCTTTGTCTCACGACTCGACATCGTGATTAAGGGGTTTGGGGCCGAAAGGATCGGTCCGAACTTCTTATTCCCTACCAAATACTTTACACTGACCGATCACCGGAAGTGTGAGCCACGAAGCTATAACTGCTCGGAAATGAATTTTGGTTCCGGACTTGGCGTCTGATTTTGGATGTGCTAAGAAAAATGCGGTAGGAAAACTCCCTTTTTAGATATATACCGTGTCGTTAGCCCATTGATGCCAGGCAACACGCACTGGGGCGTCGGTGATTGAAGGGCCTGAGGCGCAAAGTTACCACCCAAGATAGAGCCGTATTCTTCCAACTATGAAGCTCCTCCTCTCGCGGTCGGCCCATATACATGCGATGCGGACTACTGCATTCCTCGTGAGTGACTTCTTCCAAATAACTTATATCGTCGTAAAGCTCTGAATTTGCGGGCTCACTGGCGGTGGTTGATCTTACTTCTATGCTTTTGTGCCTTTGCGCAGCGGTTCTGCCGAGCGACTTTGTCGCATCATGACATAATGAATGCAAACCTCTACCGTCCTGATTCGGAAAAGATGGTCTATATAGAGGTCTTTTTGCGTATAAAAGGAGGGACAAGTAGCTCTGCTGGTCCTCAGCAAGCAGCTCTTCGAGTCATCCTAGCTCTCCAACAACCCTCTTAACAACTAAACATGTTCTCTCGCTTCGTCGCCCTCCTTCCCCTCGCTGGCCTCGCCGTTGTTGGCGCTACAGGCAGCACGTGCAACTCTGGCTCGGTGTATTGCTGTGATCAGACGTTCTCAGTGAGACCTCCTTATCGCCATGTCCTTGTGGCCATACTTACGAGTCCATTCGTTCGCAGAACCCATCCAATTTTTCGGGGAATCTCCTTCCAGGTATCCTTGGTATTCTCCTTGGCCTCGGTGTGAACGCCGGGATTACCTGCACCCCTATCACCGTCATTGGTGCTCTTAGTGATGGTGCAAAGTGCACCCAGCAGACTGCGTGCTGTGAGAACGTCTACCAGGTGGGTTTCCATGCTTGCCGCATCTGCTTGTCGGGGAGCATTGAACTGATAATATGGCACCAATATTTGTTGCGCGATACAGAATGGTTTGGTTAACATTGCGTGCACTCCCATTGCTGTCCCTGTCTAAATGGGTCGTGGACCTTGATAAAGCCCTCCCTGTATTATGTCTTTCCTGTTTCTTCGATATTGGTGTCATATGTCACCTGAGTGGATTGAATCCTTTCTGGTAGCTTTGGTACCTGTATGTTGAATCTATCATGTGCAGCATCGGCTATCGATCTCGAAACTTGTGTACTGATGGTGTGCCGCAGTGTATATTGGACCGAGGTGTGTACTGAGTTTAAAACATTGAACCACCTCAGCGTGGAGCGTCGATTGAAGGGTTCTCAAAATGTAGCGTGACTTATCAACCGTCAGAGACGAGCCAAGCTAAGCCCGTCCCTGCAACGATTGACCTACGACGCTCAGCAAGCTCAGTGAGTTGCTCGGACTGGTCGTTCCCACCGTTGATGATCACTAGCTGTGTACATGGTGCATACACTGTTTTCAATACTAGCACTCTCGAAACCCACATTCTGCGATACTCCACTCACATTGAGTGCTGCTTACTTCCGATTGATTCCTATCTCCTTCCACCAATCCAATGTCTCTGTGTTCAACTCCTCAAGTCTGCCAGCAACCGCCTGGTGTCCCCTTTGACAAAGCTCATCGTTAAATTCGCATAGTAGGCAAATGCTGGTGCACCCTGTGCTACGACTTCGCGAACAGCCTGAACGAATCCCCGATCATCAAGCTCGAGGGAGAGGCTAGTTCCGAGCTTCGAGATCGGACCTACCAACGCCAAGGTGGATACATCGAGAGCATTGGGAGAATTACCGCCTCACACTTTGTCTCTCCCACTCGATCGATGCGTTTCGGTGCATTGTCGGGTTCTTCCCCTTGTCCTGCACGTCTCGCTGTGTTCCACCGTCCTCTTCATCTGCGCCCGTGTTCGCGTTTCGGCTCGCGACGCTTCCGGTTCGCTCGATCGCGATCCCGCCACCTGACCCGACCTGAGGGTGCACTGCATCGTGCGGCATGACGGATGGTGTACGGAGTGTCCCTGGTGACAGTGAGGAGTCGTCTACCTAACCCTCCCCCGACAGAGCTGCTGACCGCGCGAGCGAACCTCCAAGCATCGAGCTCGAGGAGGAGAAGATGGTGTCTGCAAGCGCTGACACACGATTTACCACAGTTGGAGTGCATGTGTTAGGACCGTCGGGGACGTCGAGAACTAGCCGAAGAACCTGCGGAACACTTCAGAACGCGATCGCGAGCTAGGGAAGAGGTAAACTCTCACCTAGAGATGCGAAGCGGTCACGCGAGACAGTTACTAGAGTGACATAGAATACTCGCCAAGCATGGGAGACGAGCGCAACGCCAAAGCGAACGAGCTACGTCAGGTTTTAGGGACAGAGGGGGGCTAGCTGAAAGCAGAGCGAGTCACGGAAACGGACGTACCTGAGACGTCCAGATTACCCGTCCATCATCACAGACCGCCTGTCGGCCAACTACGACCTGCAAGCACCACCGAGATGACAAATCAAGTCGTCATCAGATCGCGCCGTGGCCAAATTGGGCGATTCGATCGGATTATTGTAGACACAGTATATACGGCCGGCTTGTATTCGGGGGCGCACCCTGTGCATCCTCCTAGGCTATCCCTCCAAGATACTGTGATGTGGTAGAATTTTCGCCACGAAATGGACGTGTTGCTGACTTGCTACGGTGTGCAGCGGGAACGGCTCGCCGTCAAACCTAGAACAACGTGCTGGACTTCCTCGTCAAATGTTCATGTTCGCCGACAGATAGGCCCCGCGCTGTGTTAATGAATACATGGCAACAGGGAACAATTTGTTTACATAAATATCCGATAACACTCCGACTTTGGACTTGGCACTTCTACATCCGAAACCTATTCTGCTTCCATCCCCGGACAGAAATAACAACGATCGGCGGCGCCGCGGGAACCCCTTAAGCGTCGTGAAAATTATATCCACGGAATGACGTTTCCGTTCTAGAAGTGGCGTTTGTTCTTGCTCCCGACACTCAATCACGGCGCCTTGACAACGGAGTACGACTGGAATCATTGTGCTCGGACTGCGTATGTAACGCATGCCCCCGGGCATTCACGCTCAAATACTGAGAGCTGCACGTGCCTCCGAATAAATATTACCAACATTTTGTTGCTCTGTCTTCGTTCCCCGCCGTTGATGACTCACCAGACTTGATGGACGTGTTGAAGTGCTAGCGATGCAGCGATAACCTTCGGTTTGTCACTCATGCCTTACGACTACTACTTTATGTTTCATTACGCATCAGTAATTACTATGTAGTACGACACCCACGCTCTAGATTCAAGCTGTATATGGGTATACCATTGGTAACCGTAATTTCTATGGCAGAACACCACAGAACTATTTCTGCGCACAAAAACATGCATAGCCATAGCCCATCGTCGCCGTCGCCATTTTCGCTTCATCTCTCCTCACCTTCACTGCCTTCGCCTCACTTCACTCGCCCTTCCGCCCTCTCGTCTGACGACAACGACGACAGGATAACCGCGCGATTGCGGTCGTTACATCGTCGTCATTGTCGGTATTGTTGCCTTCACCTTGCCTCTCCTGACGGCAATGACGACGACGACAATATGATAACCGCAATAGAGTGGTTATTGCGTTGTTGTTGTCACTCTTGTTCTTACCCCATGATGATGACGCGCACGTTGTCGTCACCGTCATGGTCGTCTTTCGCCCTCAACCTCGCTACCCCTTCCCTCGCCTCCCCTCGTCTCACGTCACGACAATAACGACGATATGACAACTGCACTACATATCGCGGTTTTCACCGATGAATTCCCTCATTACTCCAGCATTTAAATCGATCAATATTCATCCCGGAGAACGAAAGAGCGTCCTAAGCGTTACGTTGTCGGGCCATCAGCGCATCAGCATTTCTGAGCGCTCTTTGGGTGCTCATCGAGCAGACATAAATGGGAAAGTGACGTACAGTCGTTTGCCGGTCCAATCAGAGTCTGGGCCATCTGTCGAGCAGTTTAGCAACGTAACATTTTCTGAAGGCGATTTAGCATGATTCCTGAGCATTCATTGGCTCGCCAGTGCGAAAATAAAGTAATTACCTCACAAATACCATATTTGAGGTGTCCAAAGACACTTGCAGTTTGCTTTTGGTTGACAGATGGCCCCGCCCGCCCCCCGCCCTCTGGTTTGAAGCTAATTGGTTCCAGACCTCCCGTATGTTTCTGGAAATGAGGTAAGGAATTCCTTGTTTAGACATATGCGATGTCGTGGTTCATTGTACTATCAATATAATGCCAAGCAGCATGTACAGCTGACGCGTCGGCGATTGAACGCTGCTTTTAAGTAAATAACCAAAAACATGACTCCTCAAGAACAAGAATTATCGCTTACAATCCAAGCTCCTCGGTACTGGTTGTTCGTAGTACGGACAGACAGTTTGACAATTGTTGCACCACAGGTAGTCCCGAGTCGTTGCAGCCTGTAGAGTGATTTGCCGAAGGATCTGGCTGTCTACGCGGCCTCATTACCATCAACGCCTAAACACCGTGCGACCCCGTTTCTTCCGTTACATTTTGATATGAAGTTGAATTTTGATGCGGCATTCAAGTTGAATGCTTCCTCGCGAAACAAACCCAGTGTAGCCCGGTTCGTTGTACTGCCCATTTTTCTTGGGGCATCAAGCTGATATACGGAGTCAAAAACGTACGGGCAAGGCCGTTTTTTGTCGCTCTCGCAGTGACCCGACCGGTGCCATGTTTTTCGGTCGAATCGGAATGGTATGGCATCAATCATGTCACATTACTCAAAGTCTTGCGGTAATTATTTACATTCTCTGATGGGGCCTTGGGCCGCCAAGCTAGGAATTACAAAGTATCTTGTCGTAAAGCTCCGAACTTCTGAATTCGTTGATTAAAGCGCACTCAAGGCTGCTCCGATTTAGACTGCCGTATAGGGGACCTTTTGCGTATAAAAGGAGGAACAAGTAACTCTCCGATCATCAGCAAGCTCTCTCCAAGTCGTCTAAGCTCTCTTACAAACCTCTCAATCACTCAACATGTTCTCTCGTTTCGTTGCCCTCCTCCCTCTCGCTGCCCTTGCTACGGTTGTCGCTGCTACTCCCGTCAATTCGTGCAACTCTGGCTCAGTGTATTGCTGCAACCAGAAGTTCTCAGTGAGACTTTATCCCCATGTCCTTGTGGTCACGCTTATGGGCCCATTCGTTCGTAGAATCCATCCACCTTCAAGGGGAACCCCCTTAGTGGTATTCTCGGTGCTCTTCTTGGCGTTGGTGTGAACGCTGGGGTTGAATGTAGTCCTATCACTGTTATTGGTCTTCTCAACGATGGTGCGAAGTGCACCCAGCAGACTGCGTGCTGTGACCACGTCACACAGGTGGGTTTTCATGCTGCATTGCTTGTCGCGTGGTGATTGATACTGATGACTCCACACTTTTTTATCGCTCGATACAGAATGGTTTGGTCAACATTGCGTGCACCCCCATTGCGGTCCCCGTCTAAAATAGGTCATGGACTTGGATAGGACCTTTCCTGTATTGCTTGTCATTCCTTTTCTTTGATGTCGGTACATCTACGCCATGGGAACGGACTGACCCCGGGTGGCTTTGATACCTATACTTTCAAGAGTTCATTATATGTAGTGTTGGTTATCACTATAATCTCAATTTGTGTTTTGGTGGTCAGTCGCTAGTGTGCTTCAACGTATTTTGTTGGAATTTCAACCTTAGGCCTGAGGTTAGAGTGTTGAACGGCTTAGGGCTCGGTATAATTATAAGGACTTTTATCTTGAAAGTATCTGGCCATCAATCCAGGTAGTATTTCAAAAAAAAGCAGAGGGGAGTACTACATCTAGTTATTGATATAGTTTTGTCCACACGAGCAGGTAGTAATAGAATTTACTGCTACAAGTGGAGCCTCTACCTTCGATATTGATTGATTCCAACGCTTTGGTCCAGTCGACAATAGCAGCCTCAGGGCTGGCTATATAGCTTAAAGGTTTGAACCCAACAATAGTGAGTTGCTCGGACTTGTCATTCTTCCCACTACTGATGGTCTCACCTGCCTCCAGTCACGGTGATCGGCGCAGGACTGGGTGCTGTGCACACTCAGCAGACTGTCCCCCGCGTCAACAACAAGTTTGTAACTTGACTAAAGGCCAAGAGTAAAGGCGAGCGTCGCTGATCACTCCGAGTCTGAAGCATAGAACAGGTTGATCAACCTTGGATTGGCACTCCTGGCGACCTCAGCCTGTAAAGATTGTAGAAGATACCACAAGCCCTATATGTATCGGAACCCTTTCGAAAGCTGCCATAACCACTCGGTAGGATCTTATGGATCGCTCTTCATTGTCCTGGTGGAAGAAAGTTCATTGGGAGATTTGGCAGCTGTTTGAAAAAGAAATATGCCTCCGTTGAGCAATAAAGAAGACCAAAGTAAATGTCATGCGAAAGTTGACGATCAGCACATCAATTGAGCCACGGCCGCAGAACGTAGATGGCAAGCCTTACATGACGGTACGCACAGGCCAAAGCGTGCCCATGGAAGAATATTTTTTCCATCCGTTACAACCGATCCCGATGCTTCACCGGCCTTGCTAGTCGGGCACGAAGTCCGACTACACGGATCATCCAATCATCCTGCTATGAGCTCCGACAAGTTGGATGCTTGTCCGGGATTGGTGTGACCCAAGTGCTTGAGGCAGCCCCTGCATAGTTATATATATAGGAAGTACGCATGTCCTTTTCACGATACTCGCGCGGCA
>JBBPKX010000016.1:14597-43308 GCA_038089435.1 Boletus austroedulis | reverse complement strand
GCTGAGTCGGCATTATGGTTGTCTCATGCTTGAATAGCGGAATACAAGCCAATGTTGGAACAGCTGGAAAAAAATTTGGCAGCGGCGGGGTTGGATGAGGATGAGATGGAGATGCCAAAGGATGTCTCCCATGCTGTGGGTGTTGCGCAGAATCGAAACCGTCGTTGATCGTGTATACTTGGGCTTGTTATATAACTTGTGGCTCCGCACATCGATCCTAAACTGCGATGAGCACCTCACTTGCAACCACGCCCGAGCGACCTCTCAACTCGACGTCCGGAACATACACTGCGCATGGACAAACCACTATGCCACCCGAACTCGAACAAACACTCGCCCTCCTCTCGTCCCACCGTTCCGTCCTTGGCTACCTCCTCCTTTCACGTGGCGAACAGGTATCCATCATTCGTCACTCGGGCGTCGTGTTTGAGGGTGAACAGGGCAGAAAGTATGCGAGCGTCATTGGAAGAATCGTGGAGAACGTGCAGGCGGGATTGGAGGAGGTCAGTGGTGAAGACAACGATGGGGTACGTCGACCATTCACTCGTGTTTCTCTCATCCCATTTTGCTTTTGTATTCGAGTCGTCTGATGCAACATGCGCCTAGGATCATGTTCGCTTTATGAGGATCAGGACAAAACGACACGAGTTGATGATTTCGCCAGGTAGGTTCGTTCGCGTTGGCTTTCTAGCGTGTGGATAATCGCGTTGACACGCATGGCATGCACTGTAGACGATCGATTCCTTCTTGCAGTGATGCACGACCCGGCCACCTGACCGACTTTCTTCAGCATCTGTATTCTCTCTTTTTTTTCTTGCATAATGCAGGCATTTTCTTGCTTACGTTTCAACCGGGGACATGCATTCGTTATTCATACAAACCCGAATACACGGGCACAAGTACTATCTACTGCGTCCCATTACATCAAAGGTGACCGCGAACAGGCACCGGGACATATCTGTGGACATGGGACAGTCAACGAACTGCGGTATGGAGAAAACAGAAGGCATGCATACGGTTCCTCGAGATAGGTCATCTCCTCATGCGTCAATGCAACGTCGGTCACGATACTTTGCTTGAGACGCTCGAGCGAGTTGACCCCCACGATAGGGCTCGTCACCTTCTCGCCGATCCATGCTAGTGCGATCTGGGCCATCGCGACACCCTTCTTGGATGCCAGCTCTTGGACGCGATTGATGATGGTCTTATCGGCTTCGGAATGCTTCCTCTCAAATACGGTACCTTTGGCAGAGTCGACCCGAGGGGTTTCCGTGCCGAGCGGGCGGGCGAGATTGCCTGCCGCGAGAGGCGACCAAGGAATGACACCGATCCCGTGGAATTTACAGTACGCCAGCATCTCGCGTTCCTGCCAAGGGTTTAGTCGACGATGATAATTTGTGCAGTGTGACCCCACCTCTTCGCGATATAGCAACGAGTACTCGTCCTGCATGCTGACGAATGTGGTCCACCCGTGCCGCCGGGCCACCTCATTGAGATGCGCAAATTGCCAACACCGCATCGAACTTGCCCCAATATAGCGCACTTTACCGCTCTGAACGAGATCGTGCAGGGCTTTCATCGTTTCTTCGGCAGGGATCTGGGGATCATATCTGTGAATTTGCAAAAGGTCGACATAGGTCGTCTCGAGGCGTTCGAGCGAGGCTTCGACGGCGTTGAAGATGGCTGCGCGGGAGAGACCACTTTGGTTGACATAGTCCCGTTGTTCTCTGAGCTGGGGCGTGAGGTATGTGCGCGTGCCCGGTTCATTGGCAACGAGACCGTGGCATTTTGACGCGATCACGATTTGATGTCTTGGAATTTGATACTAGCAAGGCGTGATGAGACAACGAGAAAACCGCATGCCGATGATGGGTTACCTTTTGGATGAATTTGGCGATAATGCGCTCGGATTCACCATTGGAGTAGATGTTGGCAGTGTCGATGGTATTAATGCCGAGGTCCCATGCGGCTTTGAGAATTTCGAGGGATGGCTCTTCTTCTAAAATCCACGGCTAAATCAAGGGTAATCAATCAGGCTGTACCCCGCAGTACGCTGTTGTATACGCACGCTCCATGCAGGTGACCCAAAACTCATGGCTCCCAGCTATACATAGGCGAAACATTGACCGGGTCAGCGGAGGTATGGTCATGTTTGATTGTCTACTTACGATGGGTACGGAGACGCGAAGACCGGTTTGGCCCAGCTGACGGTATTGGACCTTGAGAGTGGACATGACGCCTGGGCAACAATCAGGACGTTGAATGGGACAGGGATGGCACTGGCACGTGTGCACTCGGATTATATTCAGATCCGTTTTCGAACGCGCTGGTGGGAGATAACACTATTACATGTTATCTGGTAAGCAAACCAGCGTAAGCCAATTTAATTATGGCGCAGTATCGCCTCAATAATGAAGGATGTTGAGTTTCTTGCCGCATGGTTGCTATGAATCCAAAGATTCAATCGTGGTCACCAACAAGTCTTGATAACAATCAATATGAACAACGGCATCATGGTGATGAATCTAATGAGACCGAGTGATACGCGCGGCGTCCACGACACTCCTCCGCCACGACGAAATCATGAGCCTCGTCACGGATTAATCAGATCCAAGGCAGTGCGGTCTGTACGATGGATGATGGTCTTGTCGGCTTCTAAGTGCCTTTTTTTTTTCCAATTCTGTGCCTCTAGAAGTGTTGGATTCAGTGCCAATGGGACGTGCGAGATAGCCTGTGCCCAGGTAATGAAGTCAATCCCGCGGAATTCACAATATACGCCAGCATCTATGCAAAATCAATCTACATCCATACAGTCCGTGTAAGGCGATCCCACCTCTTCGAGGTACGGCAACGAGCACTCGTCTTGCACGCTGCCCAGTAACGCAAGCTTATGCACCGCACGGTCGCCATGATGTACTTTCATCGTTTGTTCGGCGGGAACACAGGGGCCATAATGATGTATCTGGATGTCTCCAATCGAGCAAGCCAAGGCCCATCAACAGCAATGAAGATAGCTGTGCGTGACAGGTCCACAACTTGGCCTACGTACTTTGCAACTGTCAAGCCAAGTGAATCGACCCCTGGCACCCGTCGGCGACCATCAGTCAGAAATTAGAATTTGCCGTATTCAGTATCCGACCTACAATTAGGATGAAAGTTTTCCCAGACTGATAGTATTCGATTTTCGAGGTAGCCATGAGGGTGACGACCGCGCCATTGACAGTGGAGGTGCGGTGGACAGAAGCCGGAGGTCCGCCGGTAGCACAGCCGATATGTAATGAAACCACTAGCATAAATCCGCGATCCTTCACACAACGGAAATAACCGTCAATATGAGACTATCTATAATAAAAACGGTCGAAATACATCAAAAATGGTTGGAGAATAAAACTTACTGTGTACTCGGACCGAATATAAAGCTCTCGGTGAAAACGGGGAAGAACTCACGTTATCCTTGAGCACCACAAGGACATTATGCATCGCAAATCCAATCTCACATTGAGACCAAGCCCCATAGATAAAGCAACCCATTGTTGTGATGCATTGCTTGATGTCACTACAAAAACATGAGTTTACACACCCTGCGCACAACTTCATACACATCTCCGAATTAATCGTGGCCACGAATGGTCTTCGGCAGGTATCTATCAACAACAATCAACGACACGGTGATAGACTCAATGCTGATACGTACGGTGCTTCAAGATAAGCCACTTCCTCTGTAGTCAACGCGATACCGGTTACGACGCTCTCTGCCAACCTCTGAAGAGAATTGACACCCACAATAGGGCTCGTTACCTTTTGACCAACCCAAGTAAGCGCGATCTGTCCCATTTTGACACCCTTCTTGTTCGCAAGTTCCTCCACACGGCTGATGATAGTCCTGTCCGCCTCCGAAAGCTTTTTTTCGAATACAGTTCCCCTGGAAGAGCTAAGCCGAACGGATTCAGTGCCGACAGGACGGGCAAGATCTCCTGCTGCAAGAGGGGCCCAGGGGATAACGCCGATGCCATGGAATTTACAGTATGCCAACATCTCACGCTCCTACGTGAGATCAATCGATGTCGACACAAGCCATGCGAAGCGGCCCACCTCTTCGCGGTACAGTAACGAGTACTCGTCTTGCATGCTGATGAAAGTAGTCCAACCGTTCTGGCGCGCCACCTCATTGAGATGCGCAAATTGCCAGCAGCGCATCGAACTTGCTCCAATGTAGCGCACTTTACCACTGTCAACGAGATCGTGGAGCGCTTTCATTGTTTCTTCGGCGGGCACATCGGAGTCATAGCGGTGGATTTGGAGGAGGTCGAGGTAAGACGTCTCCAATCGTGCGAGTGAGGCATCGACAGCGTTGAAAATGGCTGCTCTGGAGAGACCCCTTTGATTGACGTACTTGGAAAGCTTGTCGAGGCCGGGTGTTACGCTTGTGCGGAGCCCTAGATCATCGGCAACGAGACCAAAGCATTTTGACGCAATTACGATTTGGTGACGCGGGATCCGGTACTTGCGAGGGTGGGATTGAAGATGACCCAGGACGTGTTGGAGCACACGGCGTACCTTTTTGACAAAACTTGCCACGAGACGCTCCGATTCGCCGTTGGAGTAGACATTTGCTGTATCAATCGTGTTGATACCAAGATCCCATGCAGCTTTCATGATCGCGAGAGAGGGCTCCTCGTCCAAGACCCATGGCTGAATGAAGGAATGAGGAAGCGGCCACCTGAGACTATGATCTCACGGCGTGACAAAGAGGGGCACACGCACGCTCCATTTCGGTGAACCAAAGCTCATGGCACCGAGCTACATGAGACAAACATTTGATTAGGGTCTGTTGTAGTCATATAGATGAGAACATACGATAGGAACGGAGACTCGGAGGCCCGATTTACCCAACGGACGATACTCAACTTTTGGAGTGGACATGAAGGTAATGACGACGAGGGGCGAGGTTTGGCGACCGACTTGGAGACTATGCATCTTGTATTTATGCCCCTCAACAGCTCATGGTCACTCCACTGGTCTTCTGACCATCACGAAGGAGGACAGACCGTGACGATACCAAGATTAGCGTCAACTTGTAATTCTCATGTGTCTGCCAGCATGGTGGCTGGTCCACGTTTTAACCCACGGAATGTTTTTCCTACCGGAGTCCGGGCCGATCGTGACTGAGCTGATGTATCAGTGGTGTCTCAGACACTAGCGATCCCACGCAGCATCGCTTGGCGTAACCCACAGCGACAGCGACATCGTCTAGTAGGCGTGTGTCCAATGTCGCCTGGTAGTAAAACACTAAGTTGACGCTAACTGCTACATATTAGGTAAGCTGAGAGTCAGAAGTCCAAAGGAACTGTTTCTGCATTGCATTGATATCAGTTTGTTTGTCGTCTTCACATTTGTTCAGTGTTTGAACTTCTCTCTTTCTGCACGCGTTCGTTCCTTGTTGTTTTGTGTGTTATCGTGCTCGCACGGGTTGTGAAAAGCTTCAACGCTTCGACGCCTTGAACGTATACGGTAAGCGCCCTCGCCTCGCCTCGTTGTCATGAGACTCGGGCTTTTTGTGTTGATTTGTTTACACCCGAACTTGTTTGACGACTTGCACGACTTAGCCCGACGAGATCAGCGCTGTGGTGTTGATACCTCCTAGGATCTCCCCCCAGGATACCCTTCGTCGAACACCAAACGTAACCGACACGCGTTTTCTCGTTCTCTTTCTTCCTCACACTCGTCTCTCCACCGAACATGCGTTTCGGCGACTTTTCAACACTCTGTTCCCAAGTGCCATCATATACTTGGTGTAACCTCTTTTACCGGCAGGTAAGCTTCGTTCGCAATCGTGCAAATGCCATCTGTGTCATAGATCACCTCGATCAGGTGCGCGACAACGACCCTTCCCTCCTTAGCGGCCTGTCCGTCAACCCAACAACGGCACCTGTAGGTGTGAATCCAGAATGTGGAATACCATTGGTACAGACGGGCGGATCACTTGGAAACATTGCCAACATTATTGCCTGTTGCCTTAGTGTCTTTGTAGTCGTCGGTCTTATCGTTTTCTCCAGCAGGAGAAAGGCCGCAGTCGGTAGGTCCTCATATCTTTACTTATTCTTATTCCTGAGAAAGCCCTCCCCGTGTACACCCGGCTTTCAAACTGTTCCGTCTTTCCGTACCTCATCCGGATGGTTCCTACAGGGCGCTCCGAACTTCGCATATTCTTTGGCCTATATCTTCTCACACTGATATTCCAAATCCTGACGACGGGGTCCGTCCTCCAACAAGGCAGCAAGGGCTTGGTCATTCTCACTGCTATTCACGCTGGTCTGGTCGCTACACTCTTCTGGACTTTGCTTGGCAATGCCATCGTAGCAACCCAAATTGTCGAGGATGGCACACTAAGTTCCCTGATAGTGTGTTATGTTCCCTTTCCTTCTACGCAGATCCGATCGTTAACATGATTCCGAATAGCCTTTTGGAATCATCGGCCTTTTCTTCTTTGTTGCGACCACCTACATATCCCTCGATACCGCATTCACTTTTACCAAGGCTTTCGGACCGTCAAACCCGCAGGAAGCACTCAATGGTATACCACTCTTCGTGCTGACGAGCATATGGCCTGGAGTGTATGTATGCTGCGCACATTACGACACACGCCCAGTTAACGTGACACACAGCGCTGCTCTCATCTATTTCGGTATGATGCTGTACATTGTGGTAGGGGTCCTTAACGAGGTCAGACCCGTGTGGTATTATGTGATATCCGCCATTCTCTTCGTTCTCAGTCAGTTGGATTATTTCCTCCTCAACAAAGTAATATGTCGGGTACGTCACTACGTCACTCATGTTGCAAGCGGTGCTTCATAATGCGACCGCCTCCAGGGCGCATCAATGAAAGTTGATGGATCATTCATTGCGACAATATTAGAAACAGCAGCTGTTGTCTTCCTATTCCTTGGATGGCGAGGCATAACAGAAGGTGCGTCGCAACGATAAGTTTGTCCTTCGATTCATTGACGACGTATTGCACAGAGGATTGGGACGTAGACTACTATCCATCATAGTAAAAGTGGCAGCATTATTGGCATCGCGTAACTGTAACTGCTATGTTGTCGGTCTCTTGCAGTAAAAATCACTCCCCAAGCTGAACACTAACCTCTCTTTATCTTTCATGGCAATGCACCCCTAGTTGTGGTTTCTACTTCCCCTGATCCTTTCCCATTGTGTCTATATACATTAGGCTTGCCATGCCTTGCGGCCTTATCTCCTGCATCCTTTCTTGTTGTTCCTCTCGACTTCTTTTTGCTCCTGCGTCACCTCTATCAGAGCCCACGAGGCTCAGCCCTTTTTGGC
Source organism: Boletus austroedulis (assembly GCA_038089435.1). Lineage (NCBI taxonomy): Eukaryota > Fungi > Basidiomycota > Agaricomycetes > Boletales > Boletaceae > Boletus > Boletus austroedulis. Next base: position 35,967 of record JBBPKX010000016.1, on the reverse strand, counting down.
CAATGGTTACTACAAGGTTGGACCCTGTGGTACATACATAAGTAATATCCCCTTGTTTTACTCTAGCAATGACCTTAGCGGGTTCCCCCGATGCATTTGATCCTTGGGGAAATCAAGGCGCTTGGGATCTTAGGATGGGCACCGGCTTGTTATTATACGTCCTATATCTATGAGTTTGATACAGCGTTTACAGTTCACAGATGCACTGAATGGGATCAGAGAAAGTGGAGAATGGTACCTAAAGAAGACCATGTCCCGAGTGCCTAAGTAGCTCACGTACCACCATTTCGGCCGATAAGGCTGTCCACGAGAAAGAAAATGTCCTGGATGAAACATGTTTCGGGCATTCCCGTGCCACAGTTCGTTCCGAGAAAGGGAAAACCCATTTGATAAGGAAAAATGAAAGTCTGTCCATGTCAACGCGCAAAGCTGAAACGCGCCTCCACGCGCCCGGACGCACGCCCGTCCATGGAAAAAAATAAGATGTAACGTAGAACATACACATACACTGATCGTCTTCATTTTTAAAACATTTCTATTCCTCCTCGAGATTTGTGATATAGTACTGCTTGATGATAGGCGTGACCTCGATATACACCCACCCGTCCGAATCGGAGGACTGCTGATGCGATTTCCGCCTCGGCAGAAGCGCAAGGTTCAAACCGAGCTTCGGGCTCTTGGTGGGGCTATTAGGCGGCATTGGTGCTGCTGAGATGGGTCTGTGAGAACGGGTCAATCGACCACGTCGCGTCTTGCCAGGATTTACGGCGGCATTGGATAATAATGTTTTTGTGGATGGGGAGAGGGAACAAGGGGATGAAGGTGGCGATATGGAAAACTTTGGTGTCACATCCTGGGGGGTGCATGGCGTGGAGTTCGAGGCGGTTCCGGTGACGCCATCATTGATAGGCCGACGTTTGCGGAGAACACGCCTCCGGCGGGGTAGGAACGGCCACGAAGCAGGTGAGACGTATTCTTTTGGCTGTGTCCATTCAGGAACGAGGGTCTCAGAGATGCACGCGCCCGAGACAGTATCTGGGACGCCATCGAAATTGGAAGTGCAAGCCGTTGTCGTCGAAAAGCGTTCATCCTGGGACGGAAAAACCGAAAAGGGTCGATAAAAAAAACCGACAAAATAAGAGAAAAGAACACTCAGATGGTGCACGAGGATGAACTTACCATGGGCGAAGGCTTGCTCCCTGGCTCGCTGTCAGACTCTGGGCAATACGAATCCGGTATCAAGTCGGACTTAAGCCGCATTCGTCTAAACGCAGACGACGTACGGAAAGATGATTCCATGTCCAACAGGTCCATGCAAGACAACTGCAAGGATCTCCTTGATTTGACCTGAACATCATGGGAGTAGACGTCCAGGCCATCAAACGTCGAGGATGCACGAGCTTGTGTGGCACGTGGCGGTCCCTGTCCTGATTTTGAGTTGAGGTGCTCTCTCGAGTCCCAGGCCGTGTGGCGTATGAATGCTCTAAAGACATCTTGGAAAGTGGAAAGCGTGGCAGTGTTTTCATCGCCGTCCATGTCGCGATCGTGGGAGATAAATTGTGAGTAATCGTCGTGAAAAGCGTCGGTGTGTGAGATATTGCGTGGTGAACCTTCAGGCTCGAGCAGCGCAGCGCCCGAGAAGGTCACCATACCCTCTTCTGGATCCCAAAGTGCCGCAAACGTCAGTGCAGTCTTTGGAGGCACGACATCCGACCAACGATGGAGATGCGCCGTGCTGCTAGATCTATTGCTAGGCAAGTTATCCAGTGAGAGGCAAAACTGCAAGGCAAAAATGAGTGAACGGAAATCCGACACAGGGAATTATGTGTTACCTTATTGCGACTTCGAGCGGAAGACATACCAGGGACAAGGCTGATTGGCGTGTGTGGCGGTGGAGAGGGAGTCGAGTAAAGTACGGATGAAGCGTGTAGCGGAACCAAGTGGCCTCTCTAGAGCGAAAGAAAAGAGATCTACCAGATCTTGCTATAGCTGTTGATCCTATCGTCGTATGCCTGCACACGGGGGCGGGAGGCGTAAGAGCTACCGCGAGGAAGAGCAAGATGCAGTCAAAGCTTTATGTGACGCACGATAACGGCACCACACCCCTCCTCGTGCATCAAAAGAAGCGACGTACCGGGAAATCCCTTCTCTGTGAGAACAATAAATCCGGCGAAGAACGTAGTGTAACCGCAAGGTGAAACTGCGTGCTTCCGACAGAGACTGAATCTGACAAAATAATTTGACGTCCGACACCCCTGAACCGTCATTGGAGGATGCTTGGTCACGTGCGGATGCAAGCTTTGAGCAAGTCATCTCCGTGCACCTTATGGCGTATGTTGGAACCCGGAACGTGGAGCGTCATAGAACCAAGTATCTTGAGCCAACTCGCGGCATCATCCAGCGGTAACAAGGGGGATCATTGTCTAATGTGCACTGTTTCCAGTCATCATGAGCGCTGACTATGCGGGAATATGGACAAGTAGACAAAGACCGTGTACAGGAATGGGCGCAACATGCTCCTATAAGAGGGGAGCTCTGCTTCTGCGAGGTTGATCCGAACCCGGGGGCAAAAGGACTCGTTTCATGTACCGTGTAGCTGATTTTGTAGGGTGACGGTTCGTCGTGAACTGCGCTTCACTCGGCAGTAGGCCAGTCACATGAAGAAACACACAGGAGGACGGAGAGAGCTCCGTGTAGTACTTATTCAATTCCTGCAGCTGGCGACCGTGCGACATTAGGAACTCACCGGGGCAGACGAGGTAGTGGCGTTACAAGAGCCCAGCGTTGACTGAACCAATGTATCACACTGCACGGAATGAAAAGTTCGCGCTTATAAATGACTGACAAAGTCACTTGTAGAGACGTACGCACATGTGTTCAAGTTGTTCTGCAAACGGTTGCAACAAAGCTGGCAGGCGTGTGATACTAGGACACCGACGAAACCGGTAATGTAGTACTACCGCTAGTTTTGAACACGTTCGAGTTGCTTGTCTGCACGCTACACCGTCTCTCAAAATCTCAACACTGTTTCTTATCATTTCCACTTATTCGCGCCTCCCCTTTCTTTCTGCTACTTGACACTCTGTACTTTTTATGCAAGTCGTCCGACGATGAACTCTGCGGCCGGGCTATCTCGACGACGTGTGGCAACTGCCTCTTCTTCCTCGGTCACCGGAGATGATCTGGCTAGTCATGGCTGGAGCGGGAATGGTTCAGCATCAAATGGCTCAGTAGCCACCCACGCAGGCTCTGCTTTTGAAGGTGGAAACAAGATTGCGTTTGACCCGCGCGACCTTGATCGAGACAGAGAAGACAACCGCTATGGTGGTAAAATGCCCCGTCTCACCATCATGGAGGAAGTTCTACTATTGGGATTGAAAGACAAGCATGTATGTAACATGGCACCTTGCCTTATTCGCTACCTCTACCATCCGTGCGACCTGTGCTTGCGGGTCCGCAGCATGAGCGTCCGTAGCTCGTCCATCACCCTGGCGTTCCAGGCGTCCTTATGCGGACGAGTTACAACTATACCGTTCTTTTAACACGCTTGTTTTCTTCACTTCGACACTCGGTTGATTGTTGGACAGGGCTACCTCTCCTTTTGGAACGACAGCATCTCGTATGCACTTCGAGGATGTATACTTATTGAACTGGCGCTCCGCCGCCGGATAGCGCTTGTCAAGGATGCAAATAGACGGAGAAATCCCCTCCCGGACCGCCTAGTGGAAGTCATTGACGATAGACACACGGGAGAAACAATACTCGACGAGACACTCAAAATGATGAAGGCTCAAGAGGGAGACAAGTTCACAGTAAACAGTTGGATCGACCTTCTGAGTGGTGAGTACTTCACTCATTGAAGCAGTCAATCTTTGTTCGACAACTCGCCGACCTGTTGATCACTCCTAGGGGAGACGTGGAATGTCATGAAAATCGGATACCAGCTCAAGCAGGTCCGCGAGCGTCTCGCGAAAGGCTTGGTCGACAAGGGTGTACTCCGTACAGAAAAGCGAAACTTCCTCCTCTTCGATATGGCCACTCACCCCGTCGCTGATGTCCGGACTAAAGAATCCATCATTACACGCATCGTATCACTCCTGACAGCGACTACGTCCACTGTTTCACCCAGCGCGCTCGACAAAGAAGGCACGCAATGTAGAGTCACGCGGGCGGTCTGCCTTGCGTGTGCAGCATATGCGGCAAGCGTACTCGATAATGCGTTTGGCCGATTGACCTACGAGGATCGCGAGGCTGCTTTTCAGAGATGTGATGAGGTGTTGGCGGAGTTTTCGTGTTGGCCTTTTGGTAGTAACACCGGGCCTGGCACTGCGAGTGGCCGGAGGCGAGAGGCAGTGAGGATCGGTATGGGAAGTACCTTGCCCAGTGGACGCGAGAGCGTACTCGGTCTCGTGCAGGAAGTAAAGCGTGAGATGAATGGCGAGGAAGACCTTGGCTTTGAATTGATCGCGGGGGTATTGGAGGTGCTTTCGAAGCTGGATTCCCTGCTTTGAACCCTGGCCCACAGTACTTAGAGCAGTGCATATCCTTAGTTGACTGACGCATGGCAGGTTCAAATGTTCACATTACCTATTAAATTTGGTTCACTTATACTCCATCGTTCTCTTGTTTCTGCACTTGCTTGACCTGTCACGTCACAGTGCAAACCGATTGCATTCAATGGTATTTCCAGCTTCAGATCTTGGAACCAATTTGACCAGGATCTCCGAATCTAGGCGGGTCGAATTGATGCGACCCTGGTCAGACTTGTTTGAACCTGTGCCGCCATCATTCACCATGTTCCTCCGCCTTCACAAGTTGTTGAGTCCTCTTCTGTCAAAAATACTGAGTAACTTGGGGTCTTAGAGGCTCACTGGGTCTAGCGACAATACGTACATACTCTGGATCCACAATCAAATTTGGCCCCATGGACGTGGCATGCCACACGGCTGTGTCAATCATGTCCAGTCCACGACCCTTGAGTCCACGTGTATCAAGGTGATCCTTCCATATGGACGAGCCTCTGAATGCGTTTGATAGGGTCCGTATCGATCCGTTATGGTATGTATGGCTGTGTCCGTGGGTAGATGTCTGCTATAATACCAGGGTTCAACATAGTAGTCAGGACTCGAACGATGACTGATACCGATCGATCCGTCGTCATCACGATGGTGAAAGCAGTGATGTGACATGGCAGTGTCAGTAGTATCTAGATTCCTGTTGGCGCCCCCAGTGGGAGTGGTTACTACCTCCTTGTTACACAGCCCACTATGAGATGGATCAACCCGGTGGTCGTGTGCGGCGTACTAGGACCTGTGTGATGGGTGAAATTCGGACGAGTATTTCTGTATGTCGGGATGAACGAATGCCTGGAATGTCGCTAGATATATCGTTTGGTGCGCGCGGGGTGTTATTCCTCGACTCTGGGTCTCGGGTATAGAACCACGCCAAGCACCGTCATGTGGTCGACATTACACGAGGTTGATAGAATAAAACCTAACTGGTGTCATTGTGTCACTGAGTGCTAAACAGTGTCAGCTCGACAAGTTTATGAGTGGAAGTATCCCTGGATGCTTACAACTTCTTTCGATGTTCGGGCTGGTCCCTTTTGTCCAGGCACACGAAAGCGCAGCATCTCGTTGACTGATCAAGGTGTTAATAAGGGTACAGAACCCTGAGGCTAATACTTTGAGCCCTCAATTTGAGTGTGTATAGTATAGTACAGAGGCGGAGCTGACTATCCAGCTGCGATGGAAAGATTCAACGTGAAATCTAGACAGGGGATCCAAGGTCTGGTCAGCTCACTTGTCTGTGCTGCATGGTTCGCAACACGCATTTTGGGGTGCAGCCGAAAGCAAGTAAGATGTGTTTCCTGGGAGACGGATGTGGTCGGGCCGGTTGCATGTCACCACTGTCATGATGCTAATCATCAACTCTGTCTGACAGACCGGCTCATATTGAATAGGACGGTTGCATGGATAATCTTTGTCTAGATGCATGCATGTGAGTCATGCGCGCACTCATCGGAGTGGCGAGCCGTGGAACGCGTTTCAGGACCTGCATGCATGATCCTGGACGCGAGAACCATTAATTCAAGTGAGTTTATGTACATACTTTTTCATGGGGTGAAAAAAATGCCCTGCCGATGATCCTCGCTTGCACATCCAGGGAATATGTTGTGCCTCGTATAGTTTGATTGCGGGCACCTACCGATTAATTGAGATTTTGGTGGTGCCTGCGGAGTTGTATTCAGCCAACTTGAAGGGCCTACCAGCCTAATAGGACCCTAGTGTGAAACGACTCCGACGTGATCAATATGGTATAGACTGGCTCGATCCATGTCCGATACACGAGTCAACGGACAGGTTTGACATGATCGCCAGACTGCGGTGGTGCCAAGACGGTACAAAGTACTACCGGAATGTCCGTATGAAAGGACTACTGGAGGTGATTTGACTTTTATCAGCGCAGTCGGCAGCGTAACGTTCGTTAGTCACATCCAGGAACTGTTTCAGAGAAGAGTTCGGAGTAAGGTTCCGACGGCTGTCCTGAACGTCTGGCGTCTCGGGTGTGGTGATTAGCTACAGTGGCCACTCCGGGTTCACAAGAAAAGGTAACCCTGGTAGACCTGGGGTTCGTGTACGGCAAACCCGTGGCAAAGGCTATTCCCGCAAGGGATGGTTTATTTGATCGACTTGTTATGATTCCACCTGTTATCAACCTCGTCCCCATTCGCCTAGTAGTTTCCCAGCCTATTCCGTACCTACGCAGATGGTCTTCCACTATGACTCCTCAGATCCTCTCGCCGTTGTTACCGCACCACCGCCAGACGAAACACCAGAAGAGAAGGCCGCGAGAGAAGAACGCGAAGCAGAAGCCCAGAGAATCAGCGACCAGATCGACGAAGAACTCCGTGCGGAGAGAGCCGCCCTCAAGAAGCAGGAGCACATCGTCAAAGTCCTACTACTCGGACAAAGTGAAAGTGGTCAGTCCATCTCAGTATCCACTAGGAACCGCATCCCCCTAGGCTGACGCTCGTGTTATTCGGTTCGTCAGGAAAGTCCACCACCCTCAAGAGTTGGTGTCATTCATGCCCCAGCTCGCCTTGATCGAATGCTCATAACGCGCATCAGATTTTCGAATGCGGTTCGCACGCGACAAGTGGGTGCAAGAGCGCGCATCTTGGAGAACCGTCCTACAACTCAATCTCGTACGCTCCGTCAACACGATTCTCCAAGCACTGCAAGATGCCTTCAATAATGATGACGAGGAAGATCCACTTCCTCTTACGGACGGTCACCAACTCCTCCAGTTTCGGCTTCGTCCTCTCCGTGGCATCGAGGACGACCTGAAGCGGCTGCTCGGCGTAAAGGCCGAAGATATACTGGAGAATTCTCCTCAGACGTCACCAAGACTTTCGCCTAGAACATCCACCGAATTTTATGTCCGATCTCGTCACTGGCGGACCTTCCTGCAAGCCTCTCGGATAAACGAATCGGAGAGCTCTCGCAGACCGATCAAGCATGATGGTGTCAGTAGTCAAGATGTCACAGAGGTCATTTCTAGCTGTAAAAATGACATCATTTCACTCTGGACGGATCGTGTCATTCGCGAAATGTTACAAAGATATAGGGTCCGTTTGGAGGACTCTGCCAGCTTGTTTGTCTCTACTTTCTCTCCGTCTGACCCGTCGTCTTAGTTTACACGTGGATTCTAGTTTTCTGGATAATGCGGCACGTCTCGCCACTCGTGATTACGAACCAACGGACGATGATATCGTCCGTGCACGCCTACGTACGTTGGATATTCAAGAATATGAGATGAATGTTGCAGAAGGTACGTAGATAATTCTGTTGCTCCAGATTCATGGAGTAGACTTCTTTTCTAGATGGGGAACCACGGACGTGGAGGATTTATGATGTCGGCGGTTCGCGTACACAGGTATGCTGTATTCATCTTGTCCCGCGGACATTGTGTGCATTGCGTACTTACCGTTCCGCAGCGTAACGCATGGCTGCCGTACTTTGATCAAGTGAATGCAATCATTTTCCTAGCACCTATATCATGCTTTGACGAACGATTACAAGAAGATCCAAGGGTGAACCGCCTTGAGGACTCCTTTATCCTGTGGAAAGCCATCTGTTCATCAAAGCTCTTGAGCAAGACGACCCTCATCATCTTCCTCAATAAGGTCGATATTTTGGAAGACAAAATCGCCAACGGTGCCATGGTAAACCGCTATCTACCCTCATATGGGGACCGACCTAATGACACGCAGTCCGTCGTCAAGTGTAAGTGTGTGTGCCATTTCCCACTCCACCTTCGCTGGCCATTTCGCCAATCTACTTCGAAGGTTCTCATGGGAGACTTATCATATCTTACTGTCTAGACCTCCGCCAGAAATTCAAGGATACTGTCAAACATAATTCCCCGGAACCGCGGATATGCCACATCTATTCCACGTCGGTCATCGTTGAGTCGATTCTTTCCCCCTTTTCCTTTTCTCACGCGGTACCGTTGATATTGCCTTGGTCAGGACACGCGAACGACCGCACAAACATTGCTGTCTGGTATGTGAAACCTCTTGTGTCACTCTCTTTGATGGGTTTGATTATGGTTGGCTTAGTACGCGATGGAGTCATACGAGCGCATCTCAAAAAGGCCAACCTAGTATAAGGCTAGCCGGATGATTTGTATGAGGCGATTCGGTTCGGACGGGATGGACACTTCCCACACGCAGACAGTGATCCTGCAACTTGACCTATTTCATGCTATTATAATTGTGGATTATTCATACACCATTTGCTAGGTATCTTCTCAGTCGTCGTTGCATAATACAAAAGTATTCCAGTACCTGTTCTAGACTGTTACTTATCGCTTTCTATGATCGATCGCACGGTGACCTGTAATACTCATGCCAGCGGTTTCCATCCTTCTCCCATGGGCCATTTCAGATTGTCAGATTCCGTTGAGTTATGATGTGGCGTAGTACTTCTTGTTCTCCGCGTACCCTGATCTTCTCCAGAGCTTGGCTCGTCATCGGTCAGTGACTCAGAGTCTGTGTCCCGATCAACGTTGGTAGCACATCGTGTAACCGCCATTAACCCCTGTTCGCCTTCCTCACGCCACGCCCCACCCAAATGTGCGTGATGGACATATCCCCGCTTGCTAATCCCTGCCTCGGCCTTGTATCGGACAGCATCGAGTTTGGGCTGGGCCTTGAGTTGGAATTGCGCCAGTGTTTTCTGAATGTTGGCCATGGGGGACGGATCACGCTCCCTATTGCGGGTGAGGGAGAGATGGCGAGAGAGACCATGGGAGGAAACCGTGCGTACGTGTGCGGAGTGGATGGAAGGAAAAGGAGCAAGGTCACCACCGCCCGGGGTGGGCGTCAGCTGCATGCTCTCCGGACGTTTCCGCCGAGGGGGTGGGGGCGGGGCGGACGAGGAGGATGTGACCGATTTAGAGCGTGCGACGCGCGGCGAGGATGGAGTGGACGGCTCAGAGTCATCCACCGTCGGTTCTGTTGACGTAGACTGAAGGCGGTGTGGGTGGGTTGGGGGCGGTGCCGGACCGGGACCAGCGACAGCGGATAGGCCGCCAGTGTGAGCCGTTGCCATACCATGGTCGCGACTAGGTAGTGCTGGCCTGGATAATGTAGCGGTCGGCGACGGTAGTGTGGCACTTGCGACCTGTTCGAGGGACAACACTGAACTCGACGAGGCTAGGCTTGGTTTTCGTCTCCGTGGTAAGGGTGGGACGCACGTCGCGTCGTCTGACCTTCCGGATCCAGAGGTAGAAACGTGGCCATTGGACTGCTTTTGAATTTGTTTGGAAGGGCTGAGACTACGTGCATGCATACTGGGGCTGGTGTTGCTAGCGGAAGAACTACTGGACGAGGTGGTCTTGAGCACTTGAAGGACACGTTCTCGATCGAGCAGTTCTTCAGCGCGTTTCATCGACTGTGCGTGTTTACTCGCTTCGAGCGACTGTTTCATGAGAGGACTCATCACATGGGTCGGTTTGACAGGAATCAGAGGCGGACCGGAGGGCGTGATGGCATTGATCGGCGTCGGTACAACTTCCGAGGACCGGCGAAAAGGGAGGACGAGTGACGTAGGTTTTCGAGGTGGTAGAGGAGGATGTTTACCTTGATTCAAAGCATGCGCCGGGGGACCGGTACCATGGTCGCGAGCAATGAACGGGTTGTGACTCATCTTGCTGGGGCGCGGTAGAGGTAGAGGAAATGCTGGCGCAGGTTCGGGGTCGGATGGCGGTACTGGCGGTATAGTATGTGGATAGTCCACTGATCTGTGCGCGAATGGGTTCGTTTCCGGAGATGACGTGATGAGCGGGGGAGGCTTCTGGGGGTCGGGATATGACAGAGGTGCTTGGGCGGGTCGTTTTGGAGGAGAGGGCAGTGGAGGAATGTCTGGGGCCATTGCTGTTCTCGTGAATGCTATATGGGCTTATGATCAACAAACCGCAGGCGTGCAAACAGGAGACCCACGCTGAACGAATGCGAGCGTCCGGTCGACCCCTTTACCCAAGCCGGCGTGTATAACGAGTCGGAGTGCAGCAAAGAACTGACCACCTGTGAGCGTGTCTGTTGGCAGCATGTTGGGGCAAAACAGTTTCAGGATCTGTGCGATGAGCGGACAAGGCGGTGTTAGGGAATAGAGAATGGAATCGAACGCTGGACTGACGAAATCAATGTCGGATGTTGCAAGGCTGGAATATCTGCCGCGAAGCCACGCCCGAACTTCGCGTGCGCCAACGGAGGTCCGCTCGTAGCGAGCGTCGTCACGGACGTTGGTGTTCTGGATGTTGGTGTCGGAGTCTGCGACGAGATCGTTGAGGGATGCGGTGTAGAGCTCGTACTCGGAGTCGCTGAGAGCAGAGACATGGAGCGTGAGTGGACGCATCGTCGTGCAGCGCGGCGTCGACGACGTTGTGGATGGTCCGAGCACGAGAAGCGCTTGTTGTAGCTGGCACGTGTCCGAGTCGCCGAGACGGTCGTCCAGGGGTATTTATGCACATTTCAGCATATTTCTTCGTGCTCGCTGACTCGGACATGTCACACGATAGGCATATTCGGTTCTTATTGGAACAGCTTCCAACTGATGTGATCGCATCGGACTCGCCTCCTCCATGGGAACCTCAGTTCGAGGATCTCTCCTCCAGCTCGTGTCCATCCAGGCGCCCCCTCGATCCACCCCCACCCTGTTTCTCCACCACGTCTCCATTGCGTATCAGATCCCACAACTTTCCCCCATTTCGCATCCCTGCCGTCAGCGATAGGCTCACGGACGGATTCCGCGTGCTCTATCCTTGCAACATACTTGAGAGACATGGCATCAGCCGCTCTGACTGGGTTCGATTTCTCCAGGACCTCGGTATCGCGGCACGCTTCGCGCGCGAGGGCCTCAGTGCCATCAGGTCGCGCAAGCCCATCACACCCTCCATCGTTCATCGTATGCTTTCCACATGTTCCTTAGGGGCAGTTTACGACGGCCATTTCGCACGCAGTCCAGCAGAAGAAGTCAATGCACTAGTACAGATATGGAACCAGTGTGCACTAGAACGGCGCAAAATCAGAGTGTCGCTTCAGGTACGGCCGGTCGGGACAAGTGGAAAGAAGAGTTATGCGTTGATCGTCGAATCACTGTAACCGGCTCAATTTTCTCGTCGTACCGTTGGTCTACTATCCATCATGTGTGTTGTTGTCCCAGTTTCTCATCTATCTTACCCACTTACGCATTCTGGATTTTCATGGTCCCATTTCTGCCCCACATTTCGTCGCTCCCTCTAGCAGTTCAGTCCGTGCACCCTGCTGGAACTTTGACAAATATACTTTTCCATCCTCGGAAATACACACCTCTGCTTCCTGCTTATTGAATCCCGGGATGCTCAAACACTTTCCACGGTCACCACGAAATGCTATATCTGTATCGAGCATGGGGGTAAAAAAAGAGATAAAGAGAAACTGTTTTTGGACACTGCCGGGAGATGACGACGCTCTGGAAATGTCCGAAAGACCTTCTATGCGAGCATCGTCCAGTACGACCCTTAGAACTATTCGCCACTATACAGTACCTTCCCCCGGTCCGAAGATGTCAAGATGTCGATATCTACGCTCTGCAACATATCGGAGGATTGGTGTCGGGTACTCTACAACTTGAAAGCTTTGTGAATTCGGGATGGAAACGTTTCGCATCATAATCCGGTCCCTACGTGACTCAAAGTTCAATTTTCCACCGGTAGGCTCTGAATATTTCGCGGCGCTAGTAATTCCACTAATACCCGTGTCCAAGCGCTGATCGACTTTGTCTTGCGAAGATGTATGTATATGCACGTGTCAATGTTACGTCTGCCCTCCTCTCGAGAATCCATCGGGAAGGAGAAGACATCAGGTATCGCTATCGTCCTGCGCAATTTCGTATCACTGCCAGGATGTGCCACGAAAAAGCATCGAGCGATCCCTTACTTACAACTCGGCGAGCAAATCACCATCGCGCGAAACATTCATTATGGCTCACCAGCGGGGATTGCCGAGAGGCATACACGTATCCTAGGGGAAGGACCTTTCACAGTAGCCTGAGGTTTGCTCGTGGCCGACACTGTCAGACTACCACCGCATTGCGGCGCTGTATGAAAACAGCGTACAAGTATCCAGTATCTTACAACTCCCCTCAGCATGTCACCAAATATCGGCATGGTATACGCGCAAAGAGAGGGCCAAGGACATTCGGCTTGCAGTCATCGATGCGGCTGGGGGTACCGGTGAGTAAAGTCCGGCTCTTTGTGTCGTCGTGTAGATCGGATCAAACAATGTATCCCATTCCCATCAAGAACCGCGACCAGTATCGCCGCCCATTTCTCGGCGCATTTTCTGTGATCGAGTCGGTATGGTTGGGAAGATGTTCGTCCTTGATCGTTTCTAGAGTCGACATTGGATGTATTGATCTCCGTCTCAAAGCTATACCCAGTATGACAATAGTGTGGCCGAATGATCTATGATCTCGAATTTTACACTTGATCGGCGACGTTCTGTAAAGTTTGATAATTACTGCGGATGGCATTTGGAATGCATGATATCACTTTCGGAAAGTAAACAAATCCACTGCGGTGGGAGAGCGTGTCAACATTCTGAATGCTCCGGGCTCAACGTGTCAGGATTCCGAGGTCGCGTGTCCCATCAGACCAACTGCGGAGAAGACGATAATTGCTGCGCAGCCTGGAGTCAGATATCCTTATCCGTCGTTGATCGAAGCGTTGAGATCGCAACTTGCAAGTGTAAAGATTGGATATCACATGTACATACAGGACTTGAAACGTGTCGTTGTACTAAACTATGGTACAGAAGGGGAATGTGAAACGTGGGAAACTACTATACATCTGTAGGGCTATCCACATCACCGTCAGAGAGTAAATGACACTTAAAAACGAGTTCTGGAAAGAGCTGATCGCAGGTTCACATGGTCGCTGAGTCGCAGGTAACTTTTTGCATCCTCGCCTGCAAGTTCGGCAGGAGTTTCTAGTAGTGACGGATGTGGAATGTATCCACTGGAGCCGTCAAGTAACGCGTAACCATGAACATCTCCCACTACTATCTCCCTGAGGGATTCAAGTTCTTCCTCAAGCCGCTTCAAAATCGTGGACCATCTCCGAATAGGCAATGATAGGCTAGGCACATAGCTGGAACACGCGCGAAGCTCCAGACGGCGCAAGTTTTCCTTGTGACGAACGATGAACTCCTCTATGCCATCGACAGAGGGCGTCGGGTCAAAGACAATATTCTCGAGAACGAGCGTCTCGAGCGCGGGGTAGTTGTAGGAATGAAGTTGTGTGTTAAGACTGTGATAGAGACCCTGAGGACTCCGCAAGACAAGGGATTTCAAGTTGGAGTTCGAGGTTGGAAGTAACGCGCTCAGCGGTCCATTGAGAGCTTTAGAACCAGACCAGGCACCCAGCTCCGAGTTTGCAACGACGGACATGGAGAAGTGGTGCAAGGGAGAGTTTGTCACAGCCGAGACAAAGTCATAACAAGCGGATGACATCAGAACAACGTTGTTCAGTGTGAGTGACTGGATGGAGGATGACTTGATCACATGATGCATTGCATGCAAAACGGCGATCTGACGGTTGGTGAACCAAAAAGGATGTTCCTGGATTTCTTTGCCACCTTGGGAGCGGAACGACGGCCAAAAGTTGAGAGTGATACTCTCAAGTCTTGTGAATCCCGAAAGGGCACAGAAGGTCTCTGTGAGAACAACCTCGAGATCTGCGATCTCGAGTTCATCACAGGTATCTGTAGACGATTTCAGTTGTTTGAAAATGGAAAACCGTAGAGGACATTACCATGAGCGCCGACTGGAAGAAGACAAAATTGGGCATGATCGCGTGGATCATAGACGACTTCGCGTACGTGGGTGGCGAGAGAAGAAGCAAGGATGCTTTGGCAGTCCTGTGCGCTTTGTATGCTGTTGTGGATGTTTATCTGGCGGAACGCGTGCGGTGTGACCAGGGTGTGGCACGTAGTGTTGACGGACCGCAGTGAAAGGAGATCAGAGATGGAGGTTATGGTCTCAATCACCGCACCGACGAGTTCGATAGGTAGGTCTTTCATGAGAGCAGCCTAAATGGAGAGAGAGTAGAAGACAACCACGAAGTATGCTTGCCCTGATCCTTATATGGGGCCATTGCTCGCGCCGGCGACCATTTCTCTCGCACGAATATGTATGGCGTTCCGTAAGAGTGTCAGCGGTTGGGTCCGAAGAAGAACAAGCGACTTATCTGATCTCGTACCAAACCAAACAAGTATTTTGCAAAATAAATATTTTACCACGCACCCATCCGGGGATCAGGATGCACATCAGATCTCGCCGTGGAACGCCACCAGTCTCGTTATCCAGAGCGACGGATAAAGCCAGCTCAGATTGCTTAAGTTCCCTTCACAAATAACTAGATCCACATGTGAATTGAAACTGGCTTATAGTCTCTTCAGTGGCCTTTGGCGATCGTTACGATCAGCGAGCCACTAAACTTAGCTCTCATGAATGCGACATCTGTACCGAGTCCCCTTTATCACTACTCGACAGATCCTTTGAACTTATTTCGTACTCGCCCGTTTATCTCCGTTTTCGTCGACGATGTCCGAGGAAAAGACACTGCCAACGCAACGTCACCACTTGCAGCAGAACGGCAGCACAGTTTATCCGCGGTCTGCGAAACTGCAAGACAGACACAACTGGGTGTGCTGTCGGGTATGGACAGGACGCGTGTACATCAATTGGCTATGGCGTTGCTTTACATGCATCGCATTGGAGTCAACCGCACTATGGTATAGCTATCTGTCAACTGTCATTGATCATAAGTTCAATGATATTGGATCAAGTGCCAAAATACTGAGTTGCTTGCGACTCGACCGTGGTTTTATGAATCCGAAAAAGGGAAGAAGGCGGGTACTGCCAACATGAATGTATTGTCGCTGAACGACGACGATGCTGCCCTTGAGTGGCGCCTGGCAGCGTATCACGATACCAATCCTTTGATCCTGCCCTTGGCCGGCAGTCCTCCCAGCTCTAGTGAACCGATCCCGGCCCGCTTTCCACATCGCCAAGTTTCCACGAGCGTCTTTGCTTCGTATGGTGAAACACCCGCGTTGAGGGTCCCGACAGTGATATGAAGACTGTCCCTGGTCCCAACAGGTAACATTGAGACGAACTCGTTCTTCTCTTTCCCTGGGTCAGCGTCGTTGTAAGGTTCGTTGGCAAGCTCAAAGTCGTCGACTGTCAATGCCATGACCCTCTCGTTCCAAAGTAGTTGTCCAAGACCGAACGAAAAGATCGGTGGTGCCGGCAGTTCAGCGAGCGAAGCGCATCGTTCCCAAAGGTCAGCTTCCTCAGGCAGACCAGCCTTGTGCACGATAGTAATGTGAGGCCGCATGGCGATCCGTCCGTCGTTGACCAATGTGTTCCAAAGTATCTTGCCATTACGTGGGACATCTTCCTCTTGCTCCATCAGGGGTGCAACGAGTGCTTCACAGTCCACCTCAACCAGTATCCCAAAGTATCGTGGTGGTGTATGCCCTTTGGTTTTCTTTTCGTTCTTATTTGCCCCTCTCTTCATCACAGGCGTGTATCCTTTAGCGATCGCAATGGCTTCGCCAATTTGCCCTTGACTAGGTTGCTTCAAACCCAGTATGTTGACACATGCATCGACTGCCCGGGCGACTGAAACTTGGAGCGGCTCGCCAATGTGCATATCAATACTAACGTCCACTTCGGTATCGCAAAGCTCTTCCGCCTGCTGTAGAAATTGCCAAATGACGTCCTCATGAGACTTTCCAACTCGATCGGCTTGTAAAGTCTGGTGTTTGCTACCTCGATCAAGGATACGATCCCCACACACCCGAAGTATCGATGCTTGTGGCTGGTCCAGGACCCAATTAAGGGCAAGCAGACGAACTGGTGGCTGGATTCTGGCAACGGCCTCACGCAAGGCCTCTCGGTGCTGTCGCATATGGTTATTTCTATGGTTTTGCGAATAAATACTCCATAGCGTGATACCGCAAAACTCACTTATCAGCGATAACTATATCGTGTTGTTTGAGGAGGCTGACGACGTTTTTGAGAAACACGCAGGCCGGCTTTTTGGCTTGCACGTCATCACTTTGAGTGTGTCCGAACCCAAAAAGATGGGTGAGTGCAACAGAAACTGTCGTCTTGCCTACACCCAACGGTTATCAGAACTACGATTTTCGGAAAGTAGAGATCGACTCACCACACCCTGGAATAGCAACAGGCAGGATAATTGTTTTGCTGAACATCTTAACGACCTGCTCTGGCTCCTTATCACTAGGTAGATTTGCCTTTCCTTGCTGGGCGTCTAACCACCTGAGAAAACGCTCCCTGTTGGCTATAATCCCCTTTCCGTGCACATATCCCTGAAAAGCGTCCCTGTCCTTTCTTATCTCATCCTTGACCCACTTGACGTAGACTTGTGTTTCCTTGCGCTTCATCTTGGAGACGGGAAGTTTCGCGTCGTCGAGTGAGCCCTTGGTAGACAAGAGCGACCTCGTGAGTTCTCGCCAATCACGATACATCATGTATGGTTCATCAAATTTCACCTTGAAGAAGAAAGAAGAACCGGTTGGGTATGGTGGTCGTTTGTCGCTATACGTTATACGAGAGTTCGGGTCGATGATACTGGTGCGGACCACAAATCCCTCCAGTGGTTCTCCCTTCCACTTCCCGGTCTCAGCGACCTGGTCAGTGAAATCCTTCACTTCTGCAAGTGTGTCGTATACGACGGTTGCAGTTTTCAGGAAACCCCATTCATCTGCGAAAGCATCGATGACTCCGGTAGGAAGGGTATGGAATTCCTTGCAATTCTCATTTATGCCATGCAAGTGAAGACCAGACTTCTCTGGTGGGTATGCTAGTACATGCTCCTCAAAGTCGTCATCGCAGAGCTTCCGAAATAAAGCCATTGTTGGATTACGACTATAAACCACGCTGGGCTGGTGTACGTACCTCTGCTACTGCAGTCCAGTTCTTCTCCCAGAGCACAGCTGCGAGTTGTTCCTCTGTTTTCTCCTTTGATGCGAGATGTGTCTTGAGCCACCTGTGGCCGGCTTGTGAATGCGTCTCCGAGACACCATCCATCTCCCCGAGTGCATGTTTCGATGTGACGATCAACTGAGAAGGCGAGATCGCAGCAATGAAGATGATGCATCCATTTGACTTGACTGACAATGTGTAGGGTGGGCCAGTATGCGCTTCCAAGGATGTCCACTGTTGTACACGAACAACGGACGAAAAGGGGGATCGGATCAGGAACATTTCCTCTGCAGACGAAGGGCTTTAGACTTACGTCCGTCCAAGGGACTTCCCCGATATTGAAGAACTTGTCGTAGCCACGAGCGACGATCTGATACCGGGGTAGGTCGCTGTCCATCTCCTTCTCGAGCTCGCTTGTAAACAAACCACGAGCGAGTGTCGGGAAGGGCGACGGAACTTCATAATACTTGAACTCGTTCATCCTCCAACTTTTAATCTTGATCGTAGGGTCCGACGGCGCGGAGTACAAAGTTGATCGAATGAGCTTGGGAGACCTGTGCGAAATCCGATGGAGATCAGCGATGAGCTGCGAGTCTTGAGGGTCGAAATGAGATTGGGTCATTGCAAGGTTAGCCCGTACACTGTGTAAGGAGGAGTATAACGGAGGTTCACACAGCGCTTCACCCGATGGAACTCGAAAGTGACAGAAGCTAGGTAAACGTGAGTGACATCTCTCCAAAGTCCACCATGGCTGTGCAGTCCAAAAGCGGTAAGGCCCCTGAGCGCGTCACATACATGCCTAGTTCTGGAGTGAAAAACTTCGACCGAACGGTAGGGTACCATCCCACCTCCTGAACCTAATCATAATCGACCAGTTTCAATAGTCCCAATAAAATTACTATCTTGCAAGAACCCGACTCTATTGTCAGAACTAGGTCTGTTACGCCGCAAGGGAGACACCGATGCTGGCACCAACGTCGCGGTCAGCCATAACCGCCTCCAAGGCCCCACACACAACTGTGCTCCCTTCGGCGCTCGGCCCAGGTTCTGGTTCTGCCATTGCCTCTGCACCCAGAGCTGGACTTGAATTTCCCTCCAATACTGGCTCTGCACTCTCTCCCACGCCAGGCTTCATTTTTCGCTCGGGCAACCACTCCCCAGCCTCCACCTTTCCTGCCCATAGTTGCTGCCTCTCCCTCTGCCTCTCCTTCCTCTGCCCCATCACCATCCTCTCATCTTCGCTCAACACGTGCAACAAAAAGTCTTCCGTATGCGGGACATAAAACATGCGATACGTACGTACGCATACGCGAATCTCGAGCGAACCACGAGCGAGGACGTCAGGTGTTGTCACTGCCAAAGAAGGTCGCACGTTCCTGAACAGTATACAAGTCGGCGAACAAGACCAGGTTAAGCCTAAGACTTGAAAAACGTACCTTTTCATAAATGGTCGTCGGAGCCGGGACATCGGAATACCTTGTGCTGAGTCACCCTGGCACACCCCGTTTACTCAGATGATTATACGAGACATATTAGCACCCACCGAAACGTACGCGTCAATGTAGGACTGCCATCGTTCAGCCAGAATCTCTGCGTCATAGGCTTTCGAGTCGTCCTTTGCCAACAACTGTATTGTCATCGTTTTGACGTTTTGTATCTAGTCTGCCTTTCGACATCAGCCAAAATGACAATATGAGGATGACGTACCCAATCGATTCGGTAAATGTTTTCTTCCGCGCCCACGATATTATCAGCTAATCGACGGCTGTTCATCTGATCTTGTATCGTAGGCGACGATAGCGCTCGGTCGCGTCTCAACAATTCAAGCAGGTCGTGGCACCGCGGGTCTGACAACACGAGCTGTACCTGCTTGATGAACGCACCGAGTACCTTGTCGATTGTGAATATTCGGTACGCGTCCTACGTCACACAGTTGAAGCAGTGGGAAATCGGGCTCGACAACGAAAACAGACCTTGTATCCAAACATAAATCTCATCTGCTCCTCGAATACATGCTGATCAATTTCGTTGTCGAACAGCCGCTCGCAAGACTCAAGCATGAGATCATAGTAGTGCTCTGCATGTGTGACCCTTTCGTCCAGTCGAGGGAACTGAGGTATGATCGACGTCGTAACATCCTTTGAAATCGATATGGCGTGAGAACTTCTAGAGGGTTGGTTGGCTGTCGACGCAGCAAGGTTTTTGAAGAACAAGAAACGAGAATACAACACCTAGTACATCGAATTCATTAGTATCCTGTTTGGGCTGCACGACATACCCGACTTACCTCGAGTGATCGCAATAGCACATAATATATATTATTACAGAAAAAGACGTATTTCCGTGCTGCGAGTCTTGAACCTTCGCCTTCAGCTTTCCCTTCATCCACTCCGTCAACCTGCATCGCATCGGGAGGAGTCGGTGATGCTGGTCGAGAGGGTGCGGGCGATGTCCCATCCTGGGTGCGCGTCTTGCGGTTAGTCGACTTTGCTTGTTCACTTTTCAACAATTTCTTTCTCAGATCACCCCCCGAGGAGGCACCACCTGCTTTGCGACCTCGATTCCCTCCCGTACGCGATGAGCTTGCGCTCACCGCACTTGCCGTTTCAACATCGTCAGCAACACTACTTGCATCCTCTCCACCTTCCCCATCGACTACCTCTTGCACAACGAATGCGCGATTGAATGCCTCGTGGTCGAGGACAAAAAAAAGTGGAATGAAACTCCTCAAGAACGCCTCGACACGCTTGCGGTCCGCGCCGTTAATCTGGCCTTGCGTCCGATCCAACATTGACAACGTCATCTTGATGACATCTTGCAACACGCTGACATCTTCAATGTCATACGCCAACTGATGTCTCGGTCGCGTGCGTGTAAATAACGGGTCAATGTACGACGCTCGCTTATCCATTTGCTCATCCCGCATCGCCTCGATCTGTGAAATGAATCCACGCGCGGAGATCGCCTTCTTGTCCGTCGTCTTGAAGCTGATGGCTTGATGGTCGAGCGATTTGTGATAGTTCCGTGCGTCGACTTCGCGCCAGATCTTGTTCCACTCCCTTTGTGCCCGCTTCCATTCTTCCTCTTTCTCCTTGAGCCGCATAAGTACGACAGGAATAGAAACCGCTGGAGTGTCCTGCATTGCTTGAAGAACGTCCAGGCCAGCCTCTCGACCGTATATCTTCTTGATGATGCGCTGGTGTATGCTCTTGCCGGACCCGCCCAGGTTAGGCTTGAGCTTGAACACGGCACGTTCTTCGGGAGAGAGTTGGGCAATCTTGTTGTTAATCGGTTCTAGCATGCCAATTGTCCGGACGATAGCTTCAATGTGAAAGTCATATTCATGCCGCTCTTCCTCCGATCGATGTAGGGCTTCTTCGTAGACGTTCTTCTTATGAGCGATAAATCCCGAGTCTTCGCTGGACCATGTGGGATGAGAGACCCACTCATCGTTCAAAACCGACTTGCACATCTCGTCGCGCCCTGAACAGGTCACCTGAGCTTCCTATGTGCGTCAACGACGGTCAGCAACCTCGCTTTCTACAGGTGACGTATACGTACGATAGGGGGCATGCGCCTGTAGCTGCCCAGCTGCAATCCAGTATTGATGCGACCCGGTCTCAAAGGCATGTTGGGTGCACTCTGACCCTGTGCCCGTGCCCACGATTGCTGTTGTTGTTGTTCTTCCAACAGCCATCTCTCTCTCTCTCGCCTATCGTCCCACCCGAGTATTTCTCTAAACTGGCGCATAAGCTCACCATCCCCGAGAAAATTCCGTGCCTCGCGGACAAGGCGGGCAGTATCGATTA
>JBBPKX010000014.1:0-51716 GCA_038089435.1 Boletus austroedulis | reverse complement strand
GTACTGACAATCCAGACATCAAGGGAATGAAGAGGAACACTATGATGCACTACTATGAGGCCATCATTGTTCCAATAAACTTGGTCTCTATATTCATGCTCAACAGCAGCTGGGTCATAACTGGCCAATTCATTGACCTGTATGACATTAGTAGTAAGAGGGATATGCTTGGTAGTTGTAAGGTCTTGGAGTTGTTTGCAGATGTCCAAAGTGATGGACATCAACTCCTTAACTGGTATAGGTACAGTGGAGGTAAGAACCTGGTCAAGGACTCACTTGGAGGTAGTATTGTCTTTGAAGGGGAAAGAATACCTAAATTGTCTGGGGTTGATCCCAATATTAGTAGTTTTGATATGAGGAGGGAATAAACTTTTTAAGCTGGGGGTGGTAGGTATGGTCACTGCAGACCTTGAAGGTCCAGATGTTGGAGTATGAACCAGTACAGTAACTAGGGGCACAGTCTCTTCTGTTAGTACCACATGGTTTCCAGTCTTGTCAGTCTTGTGTATCAGAATTTCAACACCATCAAAGCAAGCACATTTACCCTTGTCTTTTGCCTTCTCAGCTTTGAAATTCACCCACACTTGGACAATGTACAGCTGGAAGTCTGGATTTGCAAGCTCTAGTTGAGAAGCATCCCAGTCTTCCACTGGTGCCAAAAAGACTGATAGCTTGATCTCTAGAATCACATTAGTGTCAGCAGGACAGACAGAAACAATTCTGGTTGTAATATTGACTGGAGCAGTCTAGGAGGCAATACAGTTAAGGCAGTCACAGAGACAATGAGTACCTGGAATACAGGGAATGTGCTTGCCATCCAAAAGGTATAGCTGGCCATTGGAGCCTTGGTTTGCCTTACTGGACTGCACATACCCTTCAATGTGAGGGCACTTTTCCATAAAGTGACTTGGGTCTATGTAAAAGGCATAGTTGTGGTGATTGCCATACTGAAGGTTCTGCTCCTTCTTGATGGCAGGAGCAGGTGGCAGAGTAGCAATAGAAGGGAACAATACCAATGGACTAGGCACATTAGCCCAAGTCAGGTAGTATGGAATGGATGGGGTTGGAGAAGCAGAGCCAGTGGTGGTAAGGAGACAAAGTTGAGAACTGGTGAGTAGGACTTTGGTGGTGGCAATGGTGTTGTTAATCTTGTAAGGGTCAGAAGGATGATGGTCTACCTTGGTGATGAGGAGACATTGCCAGACTTAAGCCTTGAGATCAGCTGGTAATTGTGGCGACCTGGATTCCTATCTGGTCTAACATTGGGGTTCCCTTACTAAGGGCTTGGAGGGAGCTGGCTCTCAAGTCGTATAGAGGAGCGTCTAAGAGGAAAACAGGGAAAATACAAGATGAATTGGAATGGGGACTGTGCTACTGACAGGCCTTTATATACTCTACGCTAAGAGGCTGTGCCTGGTCCGTGCTCGTGAGGCTATACTATGGCTATCCTGAGCTACTATAGCTATTGGTGGGTAAGGTCCATGAGGCTATGATGAGCTACTACTGCTATTGGTCCATTATGACTAGGCCTCTTTCCATGAGGCGTCAGCAAGGCTAATCCTGTACCTGGCTGTGCTAACCTGTGCATCCTGTGCATGGCTATGTGCAGTGCCTGCTGCATGAGGCGTGTGAGTCAGAGTGACTGAGAGTGACTCCTACTGACTCCAGTGTGACTCGTGCTGACTCGTTGTGACTAGATCAAGGTCATGACTCAATATGACTCAATGTGACTCGTTATGACTCGTGATGACTCCTGTGGCTGTGCTGTGGCTGTGACTCGCAACCAAGAACGATAAAAAGAAATGTGCATGGTACACTGTGCATGTTACAGTAATCCAGACATAAAGAGTGTGTCCCTATCAAGGTTGGACAACTTGTTGATGGTGATGAAGGTCTGGATGACCTTCAGGAATTTGCATCAATATTTGCTGGGTTTTTCTACAGTACACATTGGCTTTGTACAGAATTTCTATACAAGATACTGGATGTCAGTACAACAATACTAGTTGGTACCTTCATAACTGGGGTACAACTTCTTGACAGCATCTATGAATGCATCCCAGTTGGCAGGGGCAGCAGTCACTTCTCAGAGTAGCTCCCATCCTTCAGCTTCTTCAAGATCAGCATACCATATGGCATACTGGATCTTTTCTGCCAGCATGATGGCAGCAGCAGTACCTAGTAGGTTGATGAACTTGAAGAAGTGCAGCAATAGTGCTGGTGACTTTCCATTGAACTTCAAGGCATTTGAGATGCCCAGAAAGGGCATGGTCTATACAGGGTTAGCCATATGTGGAAGAGGAGGAGGATATGATAGATGATGTTGGGGTTGAGTGGATACCAGCAGTAAAACAGGCAGTAGACTGGATGATGAGGTTGAAGCAGGACCTTGTGATGAAGCAGGAGATGGAATGTGTGATGGGGATTGAGCAGGTGCCAGTGATGGAAACAATGATAGGCCAGATGGTACAGTCAAGAACAATGATGAACTGGGTGTGATAGAAGGGATCAAAGTAAACTGGAACAAAGTATTGGTGGTATTGAGGAGGTCAGAGAGAGAGAAAGCAGACAAGAAGGATGGTGAAAGTGAAGGGTCAGTATAAAGTCCCATTGGAGAACTAAGGTCTAGGTTGGTTAATTCAGGGAGGTTAGATCGGTTGTGTCAACTGTTTTGAGGGGAGACTGGGTAGAGTAGTGGTGATGCATCTCTGATTTGTAGATTATGAAAATAGTCAAGTAAATTTTCAAGCTCTTGACACTAAGCTATAGGTCACAGATATCTTCCAGAATCTGTTTCTGAGTCCCTTGCAGTGGACTCCAGTTGAAGAACAGATTGGATGGCTGGGAGGACTTTGGAAGTCCACTAGTCCTGGCCAACAAAAAGGGGGATCTAGGGAAGTAATAGGTTCACCCCAAAAGGGACTCTATAAAATGGGTGAGTGTTTTAAAGGACTTTGGAACATTACCCAGTGATCAGAAGGAGCAGAAAAGAAGTCCAGAGTTTATTGTTTATAGTCTGGAATTCCAGATGTCAGTGAAAGCAGTATGGAAGATGTTAAAACAGTAGAGAAATGATAGAAAACAATATATAGTGATGGTAACGATGTTCAGACAGTAATGTGATGGTTGTGAGCTAATGGTAAGCTGGATTTATAATCCTAAGTATATCACTTTATAGTCTGGACATACCCAAGACTAGCATATACATGTATAAGACCAAGTCCATAAATAATAATATAGGTAAGTAAGTCTGATCTAAAGAAAAAGAGGTCTGGTATAGACAAATGTGTACTGGACTACCAGATTGTGACCAGACTATGACTGGACTGTCAAACTGGTCAACCAGTCTATGTTGGAATTAAACAAGGTAAATGTATATGAATGGAAACAAATGTAGATGTTAAAAAATCAAGAAAACTAAGGAATGTAACTATAGAGACATACCCAGCTCTATACCATTACCAAACTTACATACTCCACTCCAGTCTTCATATGATTTTCTTTTGTCTATGCAGTCATCTCTTTCTCTATCTCATACTTCTGCTTTCAAATCTGTTTTTCATTTCAACTTGTTGTCTCATAGTTTCCCTTATAAACTTGTCACTAAAAAGATCTGATCAGTTGTGGCTCCTCTTGAGAAGGAGTATCACATACTGCACTAGCTTTTGGATGATTCACTCACCAGACTTGTACCATTACCTATGCATCCATTGGACTTCATTCCTGATCTTCACTTTACTCAGGAATATGCTAATGCTTTAGATCTTGATCCTGCCAACTAGCTATGGCTGGAAGAGGTCAAGCTAGTCTGGTGAATAGTCCAAAATCATAAAATGGCCTTCACTTGAATACCAACCAAGTGAGATGATCTAGACAAAAAGTACTTTCTGTTTGTCAAGATTCCAACAATTCTGCATATGCCCTGGATCCTCTGAAACATCCCTATCCCTCTGTCATCTTGGGACCAGGCTTACAAATCATCAAGGACCAGATTGCTTCCAGAGTATACAAACTATCCACCATAGCATACCAGTCTTGCTGGTTCTGTGTGCTCAAGTAGAATGACAAGATCCTCCACCTCATTTATGATCTACAGCCCCTTAATGCCATTACAATCTGAGACTCATCTGTCTTACCCTTCATTGAACATCTTGCAAAGTTGTTCAGCAGATATACAATCTATGGCATGATAGACCTATTCACTGATTATGATCAATGACCACTGCATGTAGACTCAAGAGACATGACCATATTCAATAGTCTGCTTGAATTTCATTGTTTAACCACTTTTCTACTGGTACTAATGCTGTACAGATCTACCAAGCTGATATGGCATTTATCCTACAAGATGAAATTTCCTACTACATAATGCCATTTATCAACAACCTTCCAGTCAAGTCTAAGAAGATGCAGTATCAATGTCCAGACAGGTCCTATGAAATCCATCCAGATAATCCAGGCATCTAGAAATTTATCTGGAATCATCTCACCATTGTTCACCATATTTTACAGCAACTCCAAAATATCAATGTGACAGTATCCACAAAAAAATTTGTGCTTGCCACCCCAGATGCTACCATCATCAGGCACAAGTGCACCACTGACAGACATATTTCATATAACACCAAGGTCCAGAAGATCAAGGACTGGCTGGAATATGAAACCATCTCACAAGTCTATGGGTTTCTTGGAACCTATGGAGTGGTTTGTATTTTTATTTGCAATTTCACTTCCATTGCTTGTCTGCTCATCAACCTAACATGCAACAGTATCCCCTTTGAATGGGATGATGCTCAGTGAGAGGCTATGGCTTATCTTGAGGACAAAGTCATTTAATCTCCACCACTATGCCACTTGGACTATGAGTCCAATTGAGAGGTCATCCTTGTCATGGACATCTCAACCATTGCAGTTGGTTTCATTTTATCATAGGAAGATAAGGATGGCAAATGCTATCCAAACCAATTTGGTTCCATTAGTCTCACTGCTGTGAAAAGTTGCTACTTTCAGGCAGAGCTAGAGCTGTACAGACTATTTCAAGCCCTCCACTCTGTCTATGTTGTTATTTTCAAAGTTTCTAATCTCATAATAAAGATGGATGTGAAGTATATCAAGGGTATAATCAATAACCCTGATCTACAGCTGAACATGATCATCAACTAGTGAATTGCCAGCATTCTTTCTTTTCATTTAACTTTGTTATATTTCTATTGACCAGCATGCAGGCCCAGACAGACTTTCTTGATGTCCTCTATCTGATAATGATTTGCCTGAGGATGGGGACTTAGAGGATTGATTAGATGATTTATATTCATTTGCTATTACTCTTCTTAATGACTGGATACTTATTTCCTTTTTGATTGGTCTTTCTACCAGACTTCTTGTATATAGTGATTTACCTCCATATCTCTCTCCTTCTTCTCTTGATTTCATTATTTCCATGAACAAATAACCTTTGTCTCTTCTTATCTACCATTCCATTTTCTTCATTTCTTCTCCAGACTTAGCCAGTACTCTGGCTGACCCTTTAATACCTTGGTCTGCAAAGGCCTTGGCAAAGAAAGATTGTATTTGCCATATCTGGACTTTTCTCAAAACCAAAGAATAACCTGCTGATCTTACAGATATGGAGTTTCAGTTGTTTCTCAATTCCACCACCAAATTCTTTATTCTCTACAGCTTGCTTTGGTGATGAGAACCACATGGTCATTACCAGCTAGTAGTACCAGAGCACCAGAGGTACAGACTAATCAAGAAGGCCTATGATGACCTTGGACACAAAAATGTCTTCACAGTCTAGACACAGCTCTTACTCTGATTCTGGTGGCTGCTGCTTATTGATGATGTCAAATGGTTTATCCAAACCTGTCACAAATGCCAAACCTACCAAATTGCTTGATTTCATATTTTGCCAACTGTTCCAGTCATGAGTAGACTATTTTGCAAAGTCCACCTTGACACCATGCTGATGCCTTGGTCCAGTGGCTACCATTACTTAGTTCAGGCTTGGTATGCATTGATGTCATATTCAGAGTGGTACATGCTGTGCTCTGAGAATGGTACCTCTTTGGCTTCTTTTATTTTCAAAGATCTTCTTTGTTGTTGAGATTCTATATCCATTATTGTTACTGACAATGAATCTTCTTTTATTCAAGCACTAGATGTTCTTGCTACCTGATATGGTATCCATCATATCTGGATTTCCCTATACAACTCTCAAATGAATGATGTGATTGAATGACATCATTATGATGTCCAAGAGGCCATCATCAAAAATATCCTGGAGGGGGAGTCATGCTGGCATACTGTTACACACTTCATATTTTGGTTCAAATAAGTTACAATTCTCCAGTCTACCAGACTTTCTTCCTACTTTATGATTTATGGTGTTAAGCCACTTTTTCCATTTGATATCACTGAAGCTACATTCCTTGTCCCTCCCCTAGAACCAGATCTACTGGCTCCATCTGGACTGATTGCTTGGAGAGCTTGCCAGCTTCAAAAGTATCAGGAGAACTTAGAGTCTGTCCAAGACTGCATTCTCAAGGCCTGGTTTGACTTGGCCAAACACTTTGAATGCACATTCAAGAATTGAATCAAGGACTTTGACTTCTGTTTCAGGAGTCTTGTCTTAGTCTAGAATATGTGCATTGAAAAGGAGCTGAACTGGAAGATGAAGCCAAGATACATTGGTCCAATGGTGGTTCTTCACCAGACTACTGGAGGATCATATATCTTGGTGGAGTTTGGTGGAGTTGGATGGAGCAGTCTCCAGGCTGTGTTACATAGCATTTTATCTCATTCTTTATTATCCTCATTTCAGAACTCTGATACTGGTCACACAACTTACCAGATTAGATAAGGAAGATATGGACAAGTTGATAGGAGAAGACATCAAAAAGCCAGATGAAACTGACCCAGACTCTCTTGAATCAGACTAGCAAATCTGGACTATGCATATGATACCATTTCTCCCTCTCTGTTTCACCCTGGGTTTAGTCTGGTGATCTCTGTCTGACATGTACTAAAGCCAAAAATACACAGATACTATATACTACATGTTTCATTCTCCCTGATACAAAAATCAAAACCAAAAAACAGCTTAAAAATGATAAAGAAAATAAACAGTCCATTTCTCTGCTCTCAGTGTCCCACCATGTAGAGTCCTGATGTAATCTCCTTTCATTTGAATGTGCTCTGAGATACAGTGCACCTTTATACTAATAGACCATCTCCATCAAACTCTGCTGAACATACATACAACCAATAGTCCAATGATGATCAGAGGAATAGACAATGACAGTAGATTGATGAAGAAAAGACAGGTGGAAATCACAAAATATTTCTTTTCTTTCTTTTCTTTATTTTTGATTTTACCTACAACATTCTTTTTTTTTATGCATAGACTGGATATATTTACATTGCAGACAACTATGGACTACAGTGGATTACAATGGACTACAGACAGACTAACTATATATCAAGTTGCTTGAGCTTGGACACCATATTGCTCACCATCTCCATCACCTCCTTATGCTTGATTTCCAATGCCTTGATGTTTGTGCAGAGTTGGTACAGCCACTGGTAGAGAACATTGAGGCAGCACATGAGTTGCTGGACTTGTTGCTGAACTGGTGTACAACTGAACTTCTTCTTCATTGCCAATGCCTTCCCTTTGCCTTTTGACTTGACTGGCATATCATCTTCTTCTGACTCTGAACTTTCCAATGACAATGAAATTGAAGTTTCAGCCTGTTTGCTAGAGCCAGCCTTGGACTTCACTAGTTTTGTACCTAACAATGATTAGCCAGGTCCAAATGAGTTGGTGACACTTACCCTTTCCAGCAATCTCAACTACTGCCTTCCTTCATTCCACTTGGCCACAGGCATTGCTACATGTGGACTTGTATCATGTGCATGCCAAACTGCAACCCTTGTGACACTCAGACCTGACTTCAGCCTAGATGCATACATCACAGGGATGCCATGCACCATCTTCTAGCTAGAATTCTAGTATAGAGTTGGTCTTCATCTTCTTTATTCCAGTATTATTACTTTTGCCCTCATGTCCTTGCTATGATGCTTTTAGCCCCTGCCACTGCATGCATACATGACAGACCATGCACTTTAAATCCTGATGATGCAATTGATGGAGTGTCTAACAATATCATCCCTAAATGGTCTATCTCCTCCACATTCATTGCTGTACCTTGCATAGGTGCTGGCATATATTCTTCTTCAATCAGTGGTGCAAACAGGACTCACTTCTATACCATCCAGATCTGTTGGATTTGCTCCACTTCTATTATTCATGCCATCACCTCATCATTGATTGTTGTATTGACAAAGAGCTTATTGACATCATTAAGGGCAGACTCCCAATCATCCTGTTCAATCTGTTACCTCCCATATGTTGTGAAGGACATTTGCTACTCACCAATACCATGCTAAACTCTCATATTCACATCTATTGCTTCTTCACTAGTTCAGGCTTATCATCTGGTGCCATCCTTGCTACCACCTCTAGCTTGTTGGTTGCCCTGCAGAATTGACATTGCAACACACTTCAGATGTTCATCCTTTTGTTATTCATGATGCAGATTCAATCAAAACAGCTTTAGAACTAGGACATGACATGCTATAGTGGTGGAAGAGAGATGGATGGAGGCAATGAGGAACCAAGCCACAACATCATTGATCAGAGATTTTTAGTTCATTCCCCACAGTCATGTGACCCAATTGAGGAGAATCAGTATTCAAGTCCACTACAGATGTAGAGCCAGGTATGTCTCTACAGTTATATCCTTTAGTTTTCTTCATTTTTGGACATCTACACTTGATTCTATTGACCTACAATTATCTTGTATAAGTCCAATACAGATTCATTGATCCATCTCATAATCCAGTTATAGTTCAGTCATAGTCTAGTAGTCCAGAACATGTCTGTCTATACTAGACCTACCTTTCATTACACTAGACTTACTTACTTTACCTTATCACTTATGGATTTTGTTTTATACATGTATATGCTAGTCCTGGATATGCCTCAATGATAAAACAATGTACTTAGGATTATAAATGGAGCTTACCATTAGCTCACAACCACTGCTTACTGTCTGAACACTGTCACTGTCACCATATACTATTCTCCATCATTTTCTTTACTGTTTTAACATTTTTCACATTGCTTTCATTAATGTCCAGACTTCTAGACTATGAATGACAAACTCCAGACTTCTTTCTGCTGCTTCTGATTGCTGGGTAACATCCCAGAATATTTTGGAACACTCATCCATTCTACAGAGTCCCTTTTGAGGCAAACCTATTGCTTCCCTAGATCCCCCTTTCATTGGCCAGGACTAGTGGACTTCCAAAGTCCTTCCAGCCATCCTATCTGTTCTTCACTGGGTTACAAACAGAGATCATCATGGATCAATGACTAAGTATAGTGGACTTAGATGTGCAACTAGAGAGAAGCTACAATGGGAGATCAATGATCTTATTCAAGAGGATACACCTTGCAAAGAAGAGACAATGAAATATGGACCAAGCAGCCAAACTTAGAGAGAGAGTCCAGGCCACCTGTGCAGATATTCAGGAGTGACTACAAATTTGATAGAAAGCTCCTACTTTCCATCCTATTCCTTCTCCTCCTTACTCTCATTGGTTTTGCCCTAATACATCTATTGCTGTGGGCATTGTTACTGCTCTTCAATCCTGCTCAGCACTTTGGTGCCCTCATCATTTCTATATTAGGCTAGTATTTGTAACAATACAACAAGGTAATACAGAGCCTAGACTAGAAGAAGCCAAATCCCAGATTAACATTATTGAAAAAGTGTCCCCACATCTTATTGAGGCTGAAAGGGAATGCCAAGAAAAGTCATAAGGAGAGAGAACAAAGAAAGTTCAAACTCCAATATCCTTGCATACCACATTTAGTACCATGAGATCCATAAACAGAGCTAGCTCTCTAATACACAATTGAACAGAGCCTAGCAGAAAGACAGAATGCATTTAGGCACCACTACATTAGAGCTAGAGAACAAGAGCTAGAATGAAGAATTGCAGAAAGGGCAAACAGGAAAATCAAGGAAAAAGCTAGAGTAACTGAGGAAGCAGGACAGAGAATTCTCACAAATATAAGGCAGCTAGATGATCAGATTCAGGAACATACTCCTTATTGCCCATCTACTCCTGCCCCTCTTTTCATTTGTTCACACTTTCCTATAGACAGCAATGACCCATCCCTTTAATTGTCGAGCCTTTGAGTAGAATCTCATAGGCATACAGCTTAATCCAATGCTAGCATAGGATTTACTTAATCTTTTTGATCACTTAATGGAAAGACAGGATGATGACCAGACATCAAGCAGCAATGATCACCACATTAGAAAATCAAATCAATACAGCCACTACTCAAATTACTGCCCTGCAGATGTTGACATCAGCAAATCCCATCACAGCATCAAATCTTAGCAAAGCATTTGTAGATCCCAGATTGTATAACAGATCTTGATCCAAGTTTGAGGAATAGTAGATGAAGATTCAGGCATGGTTGACAGAGAATGCTGTAGTGTTTTTGCTGGCAAGTCAGAAAGCCATGATAGCTGTTCTATTCTATTTAGAAGGACAGAAGGCTGGAGGCTTTGCCCAGACAAAGTTAGATCTTATCTCAGCAGAAGGTACTTATCTATGGGCTACTTTAGTAACCAAGATCAAAGCCCTATTCCAATCAGTTAATCAGCAGGAATGGGCCAGAGTAAAATTGCAGACCCTTAGACAAGAAAAGACACCCATTGATCAGTGAATCATCAAGTTTATGGAGTATGAGCTCCAAACTGGGCTGGATACCTCACATCTTATCTCAATCATTGAAAAGAATATGAATCAGAAGATCATTAACCAGATCCTCATGAAAGGACCTAGACTGGCAACTGTACCAGACTATTTAGAGAGATACCAAATGATAGGCACAAGAAGGCAACCCCTTTTCTTCATCCATAACAGCATCACAGCATGCCATGATCCATTTGCAATGGATATTGACTGGATGAAGATAGAATTGGAACCCAAACTTGATGATGATGAAGAAAGAGAGTTAGTCCTAATTCAGAAAGGAAAGGCATGCATTTTCAAGAACTTTAAAAAGACTTAAGCATGTATATTTTCCTGTTTTAATTATGGAAAAAAAGGTTATATTGTCAAAGAATGTTGGCAACCTTCAACAAAATGTTCTGACTGTTCTTGGAGCCAAGAAAAATATAAATCCAATTGTGTAAAATTAAAATCCAAATTGGCAAGAACAATGAACTTGGAACCTGCCATATCATGGAATGATGAAGAACTCCTGAGAGCATGCAAAGGCATGTCCATGGAGCAGATTAAAGCACTTTTTCAATCTATGCCCTCAAGCTTAGGAAAGGCTTGAGCAATCCTGAAGGACTGGGCAACCAGGCTGTAAAATTAAGCTCAGATGCTCAAATGATATTGTTATTATCAGATGGATATGAATCTATGCTAGCAATCATTTAGGAAAATAAGCAGACTATCCAACCAACAGATATAGATATGTGACATCTTGCTGTGATTGCAGAAGAAGATCAGAAATCTCAAAAGCAAGAAATAACATTACCCATAACAATCACCATAGAATTAGAAAACACTATATCTGTCTTCACATTATTAGACTTTGGATCTTACATGACACTCCTAGACTAGACTTAGGCAAAAGAGAATGATGTACCTCCAAGGCCTCTTCCTAGGCTGATACTATTATACAATGCCAATGGAATAAAGAATAGTGCTGGAGATTTGCAACACTACACTATCATCATAATGGAATATGATGAACACTGGGAGCATATGAAAATGACGATAGTGGACCTTGGAAAGAATAAGGTTATACTTGGATTTATCTGGCTAAAATGCCATAATCCTAAAGTTGATTTGGAAAAAGCAACAGTAAAGCTAAATCAATGCCCTTCCAACTGCCACAAACCATTTCTGTATTGGATACAGCAAATGGAATATGGATCTGTTAGACACCTAGCAGAAATGCATCATGGACAGCAGGTAGATCAGAAACTAACTAATTTGGTAAACAAAGATAAGAAGCCAGAAGAATTAGTCCTGAAAGAATATCATTGATATCTCCATGTCTTTTTGAAGAAAGATTCCAAGAGAATGCCAACCTGAAAACTATGGGACCACATTATAGAGATGAAACCAGACTTTGTACCAAAGAAGGAAAGACTGATTCTCCTTGACCTGGTTCAACAAATGGAGGTTGGCAACTTCATAGATGACCAGCTATCTAAAGGATACATTTGATCCTCCAAATCACCACAAACATTACTAATCTTCTTTGTATCAAAGAAAGACAGACAAAAATGGATGGTGTAGAACTATCAATACCTTAAATGAATTCACCATTTGAAACAATTACCCTTTATCCCTCATATCCTAGCTTGTCAATAAACTACAAGAAGCTAAATTATTCACTAAAATGGATCTACACTGGGAATATAACAATGTTTGGATCAAAGAAGGAGATGAATAAAAAGCTACATTTGTATGCCATCAAGGATCATTTGAACCCCTCATCATGTACTTTGGCCTCTGCAACTTGCTGGCAACATTCCAAACCATGATAAATAAGCTATTTGCTGACATAGATGACATTTGTATTGTCTACATAGATAATATTATGACCTTCACCAAAACTAAAGACCATAAGGAGCACAACTGGATCATACTCAAAGTGTTGGCATGGCTCACAGAGAACAATCTATTTATAAAATCCAAAAAGTGTTACTTCAAAGTAAAAGAAGTGGAGTTTCTTGGACTAATAGTAATGTCTGAATGAATCCAGATTGACAAAGAAAAGGTGAAAGCCATTTTGGAATGGTCCACATCCTCTAAGGTCTGAAATGTCTGAAGCTTCCTAGGACTAGCCAACTTCTATCAGAGATTCATAGAAGATTACATACAGGTAGCATGACCATTGAATGATCTCACCAAAAAGGAAATCCTTTTTATTTGGAAAGAACCATAGCAAAGGGCATTTGACATACTAAAAGCTAAATTTACCATTGCCCCTATCCTTGCTTACCCAGATGTAGATCAGCAATTCTGACTTGAGATAGATGCATCAGACTTTGTAACTGGGACAGTGTTGTCCATAGAAAAGGATGGAGAATAGCACCTAGTCACATACTCCTCATATTTCAGATGCTGGAAGAATGAAATTATCCAGTAGTGGACAAAGAAATGCTGTCAGTAATTAGAAGTTTGGAGCAATGGTGACACTACCTAGAGTGTACCTGCCATGAATTCAAAATCTGGAATGATTACATGAATCTTCAATGGTTTATAAGAAGACAGGATCTCAATCATTGACAAGTTCAATGGGCTTAGTATTTGTCAAGACTTCATTTCAAATGGATTTATAAAGCAGGGACACAAATGGCCAAACCAGTGAAAACTTCACTTTAAAAGTGAGTAGTTATGATGAAGGTGATGAAATGGCAAGTGGAAAGAGCCAATATTCAGCAGCACTAGCACAGTCTGTGGGAATCACTCACAGATGGACAATTCCTGAGGTAGAGACTTTAGGTTGGATAGGTAAAGAAGTACTTTGGAGTACAAAGGACTTCTGAGCTCACAGAGATGGTAGAACTGTAAAGGCAAGTTCAGTTCTATTGAACTGGGACTTACTAGAGATGTTTGTATTTGTATACAACCTAGCTATGTAAGGAATAATAAATGTGATGTCATGAAAATCCATAGAACATCATGGAACATTTCATGACAAAGCATTTCCAGGATATGATTGATATGTGAACAGTCTGTGACTGACATGTGAACTGTCCTATAAATGTAACCATTGATATGTCATCATCACATAAGCAAAGTCTAGACCATAGATATGAAGATCTGAAGATGAAATGCTAGACCTTGATCATATGATTCTTAACACTCCTCTTCATAGAGATGGTTTGAATGTCAGGAGTTTAATCTCTAATTGCAATGACTTGAATTGATCTGCTCCAAGATTCTTGGTGAACAAATCTGCAAGTTGCTCTTGGGTTGGAACATAGAAGAGCTCTATTTTCTGTTGCTCTTCAACACATTTCCAAATATAATGATGTCAGACATCAATATGTTTTGTGCAATGTTCCTGAGCAGGGTTGCTTGCAAGGAAGATGGCTTCCTGGTTGTCAATGAACATTGAAATCCTGGGAAGAGAGAATCCTAGTTCTTTGAATAGGGACTTGATCCAAGAAATCTATCTAGCAAGATCACCCCCTAGGCCATCACCTGAAATGGTACATTTAGATCTGGGGCAATGATTCCAGATTTCATAATAAATCAAATACCACTTTTATATGGGGCAACCATACCAGTGACATGGATCTTGACTTGGAAGGTGACCCCATTCCTGGGCTGGAAGTTAATGGTTGGAACCTGGACAATTGGAGAGGACCTTGGGAACTTGTGCAAGAGCCCTGGCACCTTTGGCTGCCTAGCCAGATGCCAGTTCCAGAGTAGGATGTTGCTGTCCCACTTCCAGATCCTTGCTGAAGCCTAGAGCCAATGCCTATGTCTGGCTGCAACTATTTGAATGGCCAAATATTGGCCTGTTCTCCTTCTATCACTTGCAGGTCTCCCAATGGCCCCTATATATGGATATGTTGGATGAGTAATGAAGATACTTCATCTTTTTCATGGTGCAATTGATCTGGCCAGAGGAATTGCCTGAGAAACAATGATGGCTGTTAGGATGCCAGCCCATAGGAAGGAGGTAGTGTTACATTTCCCTATTTTTCTATCTATTTTCTTCCTTGTTCATCCCTTAGCTAAGGGTTAGCAGACACAGACTCATGGATGGACTCTGGAGCAGTCCAGACTCAAGGCCACAGCTCAAGGCTGTATAGATCCTTGATATCATCACTCTAACACATTATAGGGCTGTGATCAGCTGTGCATGCACCCCAACACATGCCCACCCTAAAATAGCCTCTATAACTCAGACTAACTTGACATGACTTGTCCACTTGTCCTAACATATGTGTCTCTGCTCTGATACTTTGCCTCATGTATAAATAGCATTATCCACTTGTATATAGCCTCATTAGCACAGCCATGTATAGTAGAGTATAAATACCAGGCCCAGGTTGACAAGACACTCCAATCTTGTTCTCTTGGAGTTTTTTCTCCTCACTTTTACCCTTACATATGCCCTCTTCACAAGCATACTGGCTTTTAAGTGAGTCGGTCATTTCATAGTATATGGTGATAGTGATGGTGTTCAGATGGTAAAGTGGTGGTTGTGAATTAATGGTTAGCTGGATTGATAATCCTAAATATATCATTTTATAGTCCAGGCATACCCAGGACTAGTGTATACATATATAAAACAAAGTCTATAAAGATAATATAGAGTAAGTAAGTCCAGTCTAGTGAAAATGAGGTCTGGTATAGACAGACATGTACCAGACTACTAGACTATGAGACCAGTTGATGAATCTGTATTGAACTTATACAACCTAATCATAGATAAATAGAATCAAGTGTAGATGTCCAAAAATGAAGAAAACTAAAGAATATAACCATAGAGATATACCTGGCTCAACACAACATGATTCTGCACTAGCAAAGGTTCAATCTGGAATGTTTGTAATCCTTTACAAGATAAATGCCAATCCAGCTGATCTGTGACTATTGCTGATATTAGCACAAGCTTAGAAGGCATTGGATTTTATATTTAGATAACTGCATGGATATATCCCCAGGTATTGGTGGTCATATCCACATTCACTCATATCCACTGCTGTGGATATGGTTATATTCATGGGTTCACAAAATCAGATCCCAAGTACAATCCACTATGGATCATACCTATGAGTTCTTCATATTTCAAATGATAAGTACAATGTAATATCATCTCATCCATCCTTAAGAGCTTCCTCACCACCCTTCACATCTTTAAGTGCAACCACCACTAAGACATCCTCTGTTTTGATAGGGTCCAGTAAGGTCCAAGACCCCAAGCATAAGAGAGAATGGATAGTTTGAGCAGAAAGTCAAGAACATGTGTGTGTGATAATAAGACAACTGTGGCTGAAAATATATTCTACATCAATAGACATAGCTGGAATAGTTACAGTTCAGTCAGTACATGATTGAAATAGAAGAAAACTTACCAGAAATGGTCAGATAGTCCCTTGCCATGTGTGATAGGCATGGGTAGATAGTGCACTGCCCATACCATCATGCCAGTGGGTCTTAGACATGCTCTATATCAATATGGAGGCAGTGATCAAGCTCATCACCTAGATCAGAGAGCTTAGGTGAGGTCAAAGTAGCCATGTTATTGAAGATATTATCCTGCAAGTAATGTAGATGCTAGTGAGTATGCAATGAAAGATGACAGATACACATCTTGTTCAAATTTGCAGTGTTGTTAATCAGGTAATCATGATCATTGATCTCTTCTCCAATGTATAAGCTCTTGAATGCATCCTTGACAAGTTTCTTGATGGTATCAATCCAGTCCTGCTTCCAGCCTATATTCTTGAAGTAAGTGAGAGTGTGTTGTGGGTATAAAACTATTAAGAGCACCAATTAGTATATATGCCTGTAAAGTAGACAATAACTTATCCATGATGATTCTATATATTTCAGAGCTGTCTGTAAGCCTGTAGTACTAGTTAAGTGTTTGCTTTGCAAGACTAATGGCAGCTCAAATGGCAGGGCTGTACTTGTGATCAAATGAGTATGTTGTAAGCCTTTCATCAATGAGACCCATAGTGGGCATGACAGTGGCAAGGTTAGGAGTAGGAGTGTGAAAAGAAAAGTGTTGCATCTTTGAGAGTCTATGGTAATACCAGTTTAATGCGCAGTCAAGTCACATGCAATTTCCACATACCTTCAGCATGCTGTACAATTGCTCTAACAAAATCCACTTGCTATTATCTGACTTGAATTTCCTCAATCCCAGTGTGTAATCCTGGGTCATGCTATCAACTGCATTGCAATGGTTCACTGCATAGTCCAACATGTCCAATGTTGAGTTCCACTGAGTTAACACATCATGTGGCATGTTCATGACTTTCAACTTTATATCCTGAAGGGTTTGTTTCTAGGCTGGCAACAATATTGTTGTGAAGTCAATTATTTTGAATGCCAGTTTGCAGATCTGGCAACATGCTGGAAATCAGTCCACAGGCTGGACAAGGTATGTAAACAGCAGTCTTACCTTTACAAACACTAATCTGAGTGATCTGATATATGTACTTCAGCAATTCTCAATGTTCTTTATTGCTAAACAGCTCAGTCTCATCAACAAATCCATCAATATTATTATTTGTACTATCATCCATTGTGTCTTGTTCCATCATGGTGATGAGATCTTCATACTTGATCCCCTCATCAAGCTCCTCAAGTTCTCTTACCAGGCATATCTTGTCAGTGCTCAAGTTCTCATCACTATCAGTCACTACCACCTCACTACCTTTACTATATCTTTTACCTTTCACATCAAACACCTTTATGAGTGTCTTTGCCACAAGATTTGTGGTGTGCAGGAAGTACTGTGTGTGTGTTAATGCTCCACCAAAGTCCAGCAACATATCATCCAACTGCTCAATTGTCACATTATTGTTTGATGCATTATTGCACATGATGTACAAGATCTATACAATAGTAAGCAAACTTATTTATACTGTGCTTAGGTCACTTACCTTATTGTTGATTGTAAACTCCTCTAGAACTTGCTGAAAGGCTGCTGCCAGCTCCTCACCTATATGGGACTCAAAAGGGAGTTGAGTACAACTGATGTAAGTTAAGGTATGTGCTGTTATCTTGGCCACCTCAATGACATCTAATAGAAAACTCAATGGTACCCCATCATGTTCCAGGTGGACAACAAATGGCATGAGTACACAATGATTTGGTGCAGTCCAGGTATCTGTGGTAAAATTCAATTTACCATCATACTTCTAGTATAGTAAGCATTAGTATTCTGACTTGAGATATGTGTGCTAACAAACACCTTCGACATTTTAGTGACTCTTACTTGAGTCCTTGCAAAAATGAGTTGAACATCCTACAAGACAGTTAAATTTGAGGGTATGTAATATTTTGGATGTCCTGTCTTCATCAATGACTGAAAGCCACAATCAGTGACTATCTTGAATGGCCATAGACTTTTGGCCATCCATCATACTATCTCTGCCTTGTATATGATGTCAGGATATGGAGCATTCAATTGCAATAAAAACACACCTTGTCTCAGTCTATGTATATTGCTGATGCAAGTAAGTCACTTTACCTTTACCTTTTCTTTTGAATGCCTGAGTGATTGATCCTGTGCATAGAATACTATGAACAATCCTTTTGCACACTTTGGCTGCATTCTTTGCATCATCTACAGCTTTTAAAGTTCCATCTCTCCAGTATTTCCTGGCATGCTTGCACATATTTCCAGTTGAGCATGCATCAGTTGTATCAAGATACCTGCATACAGTGACCTTACATCCCCTTGCACAACATTTAAAGACATGTGAGCACTGTTCTCTAACCTCTTCAATTGTGGAAACCAGTTTGAAAAATGCATAGATAGGCAAATTTCACTCTTTCATCATTTGTTCTAGAACCTGATGTGAATGGAAGCTCTAGATATGATTTGGTACTTACTGAGCTTGTTCTTGGAGGTTAATACTTCATTGCTCTCTGCTGTGGTATTCTTTATGCTTCTGTTGTCATTGTCACTGATCAGAGTTGTCTCCTTATTGGATGGTTGATGGCCATGCTCATCATCACCTGTATCTTTAATCTTGATATAATGGCACTTGGACTTCTTTGTGGAAGGAGAGCCATTATTTCTATACTTCTTTGATATAGGCTTGTTATTGAGAGCAGCTTGAGCTTTCTTTGTCAACTTTGTGACTTGTTTCTGGATGGTCATTACTGACTTGGACAAAGGCTGAAAATTGTGTGAAATACCTTAATAAATTAGAATGTAGCACTGCATGTTAGGCTTTAATTTCTCCCATGATTTGCTTATTTTCCTACTTTGCACCACTATGTATGGGATGACCCAAATTATATACAATGCTAGAGGAGAAGGTCCTCACAGCCTATTGCTACAAGGCAAAATACCATGAAAGGTGGATATTTTGTGTCTATACATTATTTACACCATGACAATATTGGGAACAGAGCAAGCATCAACCAAAAACTTGTTGCAAAACACAAACTCTTCAAAGTGGTCTACTTAGAGTGTGTTGGATCCAGAGGCTTGCTTAGCCTGATCTAGTGATAACAGGGTGTCAACTAGCATGAGATAGATGGTTCAGTTAATGGAAGAACTGTTTGCATCTGCTACACTCTCATGTTGATAAACCACTGATCATCACACATAGTATTACCTGACTTAACAATGGCTCAAGTACTGGTCAGCTGAGGAAAAAAGGATGCTGTAAATCTGCTGCATACTGTTTCCATGTTGTCATCCTGATATACATACCTCAATTGACAACACTTATGTAGATCAGACATGTCAGGCAACTCTGGGGCTAAAATCACACAAGAACTAAAAGAGATAATCAAAAACTTGTCTTGTTGGTGGATGATCAATCTTTGCAAGTTGTTCATCTTTTCAGGAGGTTATCAAGATATTTCAGATGTCCACACTGCTGTTGATGTATCAAATAGATGTTTATATAAACTTTTTCTTCATCAGTGGTCTAGCCATGGGAAAGTATACAAGTGGCCACTTTTCAAATCTATCCATGATGTTGAAAAGGTCTTGGAAGACCATCTAGTCAACATTATAGAAGGTGTGGATGTGAGTGACCTTAAACATAGGGGCCTGCTGCTCTATCAGGTGGTTCCCAATATTGTCCTGTAAAAATCAGCACTATTATATTATATTTATGTATGCTTGATCAATTCAAAAGAGTCCATATTGTGAATTACCTAGTTGACAGAGAAGGCTAGCATACATGAGAGTAGGTAATGTTGAAAAAAGGGAATATCTATCTTTCTCAGTCCCATTATATCAAATTCCTATAATATTGCTGTTACTATTGCCAATATCCAGATCCCACAATTGTATTCATCTATTTGCAAGGCCTTGAGCTCTTAGAGTAGGTAACACACAAGGGCAATCATAAGAGATAAGATTGATGTAAATAGGATATGCAGTCCATGACTTGTTTCCAAAGTCAAGCTGAATATTAGGATGGGTCTTTTTTATAATGTTCAAAAGTTGAAAAATGAGTTTCATAATGTTCTATGGTATGTATGTATTAGCAATAGAAGGACAGCATACAAAGTAGAATATATGTCAACATCTGCATGTCAAGATGTCTGTTCAGCAAGACTATCAAAGAGATACAGCTTATGCCAAGAAATGTGAGCTATGCACAAAACCCAGTAGGAGGAAGATGGCCAGTGAATGAGACTGATCCAAATATCTTTGGTCCAGAATTTTATGTGCTAAGTGACTCTCTAAGGTTCTTGTTATTGGAGTTCACAAGTGATAGATCAAAAGTTGAGGAGACTGCATATGGATGCTCTTTTAGAACTTTGAGAACTACAAATAAAATAGAAATACAATCATTGATACAAATATCATTGATGGATGATGTTGAAGATACAAGCATTACAAGGTCTATATATTTAAATGCAATATGATATAACTCATCTTTTGTGGTGTATGTTCTCATCATCTCTGTCATGGTCTATGTTGATAGTGGGATCAGTATCATATCAACCTTTAAGTCCTAATCTGGATCAGTTTTCACCAATCTTTATAAGACATAAATTATGTACTGCTGACAGGTCCCAAGTGATTTGAGTTGATGAAATGATTGCCTTATCCTCATTATTGTTGATACCATCATCTTGTTCTGCTGTAAAGCAATCAATCCAGTTTATCTATTCTGGATCAAACATGACAGATCCTTTCTCAGCAATGCAGTCCTTTGTTTTTTCTTCATGGAGTGATGCATTGAAGGTAGTCAAATTGATCCAATGCAGTGATATCTTGAAGATCCCACTGGGCAGCTGAATTGCTATTTGAGTAGTGTCTTTGACATGCATTTCAAACTGGGCCCTCAATGCCAATATACTTGACTAACACAGAGTAAACATCAATAGTTTCTTATGATAATGCTACAAGCTAAGGTAGAAAGTGTTATGTTTTCCATATTTTCCATCTATTTTCCAACTGTTATCCCACTACTATTTATCTTCCTTTCTATTTTTTTTCTTGTTCACCCTTTAGCTAAGGCTTAGCAGACACATTTGGACAAAATGACTCAAACAGCTTCAAAGCAGTCCAGACTCAAGGGTACCAGCCTAAGGCTGTACAAACCCTTGATATCATCATCCTAGAACATGTCAGGGCAGTGATTGGCTGTGCATGTGTTCCAACACATGTCAATCTCAAAATACCCTCTATGACTCAAACTGACTCTTCTTGACTCATTCCTCATTCTAACTCATATACCTCTGCTCATCCACTTCACCTCAAGTATGAATAGCATTATCCGCTTATATACAGCCCTACTAGTACAGCCATATACAATAGAATATAAATACCAGGCCCAGAGAGCAACAAAACTTCCAGTCTTGTTCTCCTGGAGTTTTTCCTTCTTACTTCCATCTCTACTCACACACATCCATCAAGTGTTCAGCTCTTAAGTGAGTTGGTTATTTCATTAGAAGAAGACTACATTAACTACTGGAACTAGCTATCCTGCCAGACATCTCACAAGTCACAACAAAGGAACTCAAGTTCACCAGTAGGCTTTACCCAATAATGTCTCAGGAGTACTGAACACCTTTCTAGTGTTGTACTACCACATCAAGGATTTCCAAGAGTATGCATTCACAGTCCACCTAGGTTTTCCAGACCCCATACTCTGAACTGGACCATTGACAGTCACACTAGAAGACCTAGTGCTGGACTACCCCATGGAGATAAAGTTAGAAGAAGACAAAGAAG
Source organism: Boletus austroedulis (assembly GCA_038089435.1). Lineage (NCBI taxonomy): Eukaryota > Fungi > Basidiomycota > Agaricomycetes > Boletales > Boletaceae > Boletus > Boletus austroedulis. The sequence continues at coordinate 29,695 of JBBPKX010000014.1, read as the reverse complement.
ACCTACAAGTATAGTAATGGCAATCCACCTTATTCATTAGGGGATTTTCATTGGAGCTCACAAAGCCCACATTAACAGCTTCTATACCTGTCCTTAGACCAACCAAAGGAAGTAGTGGAAGAATCCAAAGAGTTATTGGATTACTGTACAAGCTTATACAAAAAGCTTAGGACCATTTGAGAAAGTAGTACTCTTGGGCTGGATGACTTACCATCCATATTAGTAGAAATCAAAGCAAGCCTACAAGAGGATATAGTAGATTCCTATGAGTATGAAGTCAAAACACTGCCATACTGCCTCTCAAGCCCAGATCACCCAGGACCACTTCTAGCAGAACCAATTGATTGGACCAGGGTCACTAACAGAAGTCACCATGGATCAGAGACTGAAAACAGCAGACTTTGGCTTGCAACTAGAGAGAGATTACAATGGAAGGTCAACAATCTTATTCAGAAGGGAATACACCTTGTAGAGGAGAGACAGAGAAATACTAATCATGTCAGGGAACTCAAAGAGAGAGTCTAGGCTGCTCAGGCAGATATCCAGAAGCAAAAATGCATTAGACAGAGAGCTCCTACTCTCCATCCTGATTCTCCTCCTCCTTACCCCTGTTGGTTCTATTCTCATGCATCTATTGTTGTGGACATTATTACTCCTCTTAGACCCCACTCAATACTTCAGCATCCTTGTTGTTTTATTCCATATTAGGCTTATATTTGTAATACTGTATCATAATAATAACAATAAGCCTAGAGTGGAAAATCCTAAATTGCCAATCATTGAAGAAGCTCCTAAATATCTTGTTGAGACAGAATAGGAATGCCAAGAGAAAGTAATCAAGAGAGAGAATAATGAAGAAAGTTCAAACTCAGAAATCCTCATATATCACAAGCTTCACTCTATTCCACTAGATCTACAAGCAGATCTGACATCACACTTTAGAATAGGACATATGCAAGTGGACTTGGACTCTGCTTGGATATCCATGAGACAGCAGTCAGCCACTATAGAAGTGCTGAAAGCTCAATTGCAAACCACAATAGTACAAATTACTGCATTATAGGTACTCACAACAGCAAATCCTACAACAGCCCCTAAGCTTAGTAAAGCATTTATAGATCCCAGAATCTATAACAGATCATGATCAAAGTTCAAAGAATGATGAACAAAGATATAACTTGGCTTATGGAGAACACTACAGTATTTTCACCAGCTAGCCAAAAAGTGGTAATTGCCATACTATTGCATCTAGAAGGATAGAAGACTGAAGGATTTGCCAAAACAAAGCTAGACCTTATTTTATTAGGAGGTACCTATGCTTAGGTGACCTTGGTAATTGTTACAGACACTATTTTGTGTCCCATTCTTTTTATTTTCACCCCTTTAGCAGCAGTCTGGTATGCAATCCAGTTAGTCTGGTACACTATCCATATCATCCAGGTCCCAGTCTGGTATATCTGGTAATCCAAGTCTGGTTTTTCAAGTCTGGATTCATCTAGTCATATGAAGTCATTTCTAATCAGGACTGCTATAGCTAAAGAGGTTGAACAACTGTTGAAGGAGCTCAATCTATCTATAGAGATTTTTACTACTATAATAATGGAAATATCCTATTCATCAATGCACTTCTTGACTCAAAGTCACAGGTGACTTTCATCAACCAGACTTGGACTAAGGAACATAGAGTTTTTTTGAAATTGCTAAAGCATCCCATATCTATTTATAACACAGATGAAATCTGGAATACAATCAGAGATATCATACACTATGTGGATGTCATCATATATAATGGACATAGAGAAAGAACCAGAGCTGAGCTTACCAATCTAGAAAAGAACCAAGTAATCTTAGACTTTACATGGTTAAAACTCCACAACCCAGATATAGATTGGAAAGTTGGTACTGTCAAGATGATGAGATGTCCACCAGAATTTCATAGCCCTTTTCTTCATCATGCATTATAGAACTAAGGCCATCATTCAAGCCATAGAGCATTGCAGAGGTCATAAGGTAGTCCAAAACCTTGGGGAATTGATGAACAAAGATCTTAAACTAGAGGAACTAGTCTCTAAGGAATACCACAAGCATCTTCATGTTTTCTCAAAGAAAGAATCAGAATGGATGCTGATTAGAAAATCTTGGGACCACACCATAGAACTCAAACTGAAGTTCATGCCAAAGAAAGAAAGACTGATCTCCTTAGATCTAGTATAACAAAAGAAAGTCATTGACTTCATGGATGATCAACTTACCAAAGAATATATTTGACCCTCTAAATCATCACAAATCTCACTAGTATTTTTCATGCCAAAGAAAGATGATAGGAAGCAGATGGTCCAAGACTACCACTACCTTGATGAATTTACCATTAAAAACAACTATCCATTATCTCTTATATCCCAGCTCATTAATAAACTACAAGGCACTAAACTGTTTATGAAGATGGATTTTCATTGGGGATATACTGTAGCAATGTTCAGATCAAAGAAGGAGACAAATGGAAAGCCACATTCATATGCCACAGATGATCTTTTGAACCTCTGGTGATGTACTTTGATCTATGCAACTCCTCCACCATATTTCAAACCATGATGAATGATCTATTCATAGACATGGATGACATTTGTATTATATATATAGACAATATCATGATCTTTACCAAGACTGAAGATCACAAGAAACACAACTGAATTGCATTAAAAGTCCTGAAGTGGCTAGAAGAAAACAATTTGTTTGTTAAACCAAAAAAATGCTACTTCAAAGTTAAGGAAGTAGAATTCCTTGAATTGATAGTCACCTCCAAAGAAATCCCAGTGGATAAAGAAAAGGTTAAGGCCATGCTAGAATGGCCCATGCCCATTAAAGTAAAGAATGTCCAAAGTTTCCTTGGATTAGCTAACTTCTACCAGAGATTCATAGAAGACTATGTGCAAGTCACATGCCTGCTTAACAACCTTACAAAAAAGGATGTATCCTTCATATGGATAGAGGCATATCAAAAGGTGTTTGATGCACTTAAAAAAAAATTCACCACAACACCTATCCTAGCATATCTGAACATTGATATGCAATTCCAACTAGAAACAGATGCATTGGACTTTGCTACCAGAGTAGTATTGTTCATAAAAAAGAAAGGAAAATGGTATCCAGTTGCATTTTTCTCACATTCCATGACCTCTAAAGAATGGAACTATTCTATAGCTGACAAAGAAATGCTATCAGTAATCAGAAGTCTGGAGTGGTGGCACCATTACCTTGAAGGAGGACAGAAGAAGTTTGAAATCTGGAATGACCATGTGAATCTTCAGTAGTTCATGAAAAGGCAGGACCTGAATTATTGATAGGCCTGATGGACTTAGTACCTGTCTAGATTTTGATTCAAATGAATTCATAAAGCCAGAACACAAATGGTAAAACCAGACATGCTCTCTCAACAAGAAGATCATGCAGATGAAAAGAAGACAATAAAGGAGTAACCATCATACCCACAAGTAGCATTTGAACAGTTATGACCAAGACAGACACAGATAATATCATTAACCATATATAAGGTCTCACTCATAGACTAAAAAAGACCAAGATCTAGAATCTCACCAGGGAAAATAAAGTACATATGAAGCAAGAGGATTTGCTAGTAAACCAAGATGGACAGATCTTCATTCCAGATCTAGATGATCTTTGGATGGAAATCCTTCACCTACATCATGATACATCTATTGCTGGACATCCTGGAGCAAAGAAAACCATAAAATTGATCAAACAGAGCTATACCTGGCCAGGACTACCAATACTAGTAAAGGACTATGTTTCTAGATGTAACCTATGTACTAGACACAAGGAATAGAATATTGCCTCCATAGGCAAGCTTATGCCACTATCTATACTGGAAAAGCCATGGAAAGAAGTTCATCATGGATATTTCCCTTAGTCAATGATTTGACTCTATATTGGTAATCATCAATTGATTCTCAAAGGAAGTCAAATTCATTCCATGTAATAAAACCATAACCACCCTACAGACCATAGAGCTATATTTAAACCACATATAAAAGCATTATGGTCTTCCTGGAACTATCATCTCAGATCAAGGACCACAATTCATGTCACAAGTGATGCAAGACATCTGCAGATGCCTAGAAATAAAACCAAAGTTATCCACCACATTCCATCCATAGATAGATGGATAGACAGAACAGATCAATAGAGATATGCAGCAGTTCTTGCACATCCATCTGGTGTAATGAACAATAGGATCAATGAACAGAATGGATCACCATCATACAATTCTCATATAAATCAAAAATATAGGCATTGATCAAAAGGGCACTATTCTCCCTTATGCACACATATCAGCTCCTAATGGAATTTGAGCAGCACATTACCATGGTGCTAGCTGCCAAGGAGATGTCCTCAGAAATGAAGTGCATCTTGTAAGAAATACATTATAATCTGGGAAGAGCGTAGATGCATATGAAGAAACAGGCAGATCAATACAGATCCAATGCTCTACCATATAAGGCAGGAGATAAAGTTTGGTTATCAATGAAAAACCTTAAACTTACCCATGCATCTAAGAAGCCCATGAAATGATGGTTAGACCCCTATAAAGTAATAGAAATGGTCAGACCTAATGCTTTGAAACTATGTTTATTCAAATCACTCCACATTCATCCAATAGTAAACACCTCTCACATGAGACCTTATAAAGAATGGCTACCTAGACAGCTGGTTTATAAACCTGGACTGATCATAGTAATGGAGGATAGAGAAAATGAATGGAAAGTGGATTACATTGCAGATGACAGATGGTCACAGAACTACCTCCAATTCCTGATGCATTGGAAAGGCTATCCAGAAGAGGAATACACTTGGGAAACAGAATCTAACTTAGAACATACTCAGGAAGTAATTGTAGACTTTTACAAGTCACACTCTAATATATCATGGAGATTATGAACATCAATTCCAAACTGTTAGTTTTGGTGATTTCGCACCTCATCTGTGACTAATTTGATATTCTAACCATGCCCATGTTGTTCTCCATGGTCAACTTACTTATCTATCATTTCTCCACACTTTTCTAGACTATTGTGGATGCTCTGCCCATGCAGAGCATTGCCTTTGCATTCACAATCATCTGTGGCTGATTCTTTACATTTGTTTACTTGAAGCGCACTCATTTCCTGGAAGTCCACTTTGTAGTCTTTGGTTACTCACTGTGGACTCCAGGTTAGTATACCTTATTCTTATTCTTTAATATCATCATGGTTACTCACTATGGACTCCAGAAGTTGTCCTGAGTTGATCCAGCTAGTGGCTAGTCCGCTTCTTTCAACCATTTCACTTTTAACACAAACTTCTTTAATTTATTCAAATATTATGGATCCTCTATTCCTGAAAAACCCACATATTTGTTATCTTTCAATTGCTTGGATGATCCTTAGAACCCCATGGGTATGCCTGGATTACCAACACTCTTATACCTTTTGGTTGAGCTATGCTCCTGATATTGACAGACCTCTGTGCATGCATCTTCATGCACATCTTCATACTCCACATTTGTCTAGAGATCTTCACAAGCAATGGGCTTCTCAAAAGAAAGTCCAACTTTTTATTTGCACTCATAAGTAGCACAATTACAGTAATCAGCTTGCAATCTAATGTCCATCTTTTGTTAGATGCTTCCATGCATCTCAAAAAGGAGCTTGATACTGTCTTGGCACTCCAAACTGATATTGATAATGCTAATTGAGCAGTCCAAACTGTGAAGGGGGTAATAGAGAGCTTGGAGCATACTCATGACCAGTTGATGTTGAAGATAGATACACTTTATGCATCTCTCAATGTGGGTGACTAGTTCCTGAAGCTTCAAAATATCAATCTTGACTTTATCTGGACTCTACTTCTTCCTTGCAACTTGAAGATCAACATATGAAAACAGACAATAGGAAGTCCAGGACATGTTGTTAAGAGTGAAATGGTTGGTAGAAGTGGACTAGCCACTAGTTGGATCAACTCAGGATGACTTCTGGAGTCCACAATGAGTAACCATGATGATATTGAAGACAGGCAACAAGGTATACTAACCTGGAGTCCACAGTGAGTAACCAAGGGCTACAAAGTGGACTTCCAGGGAATAAGTGGACTTCAAGTAAACAAATGTAAAGAATGAGCCACAGCTGATTATGAATACAAAGGGTGTGCTCTGCATGGGCAAAGCATCCACAATAGTCTAGAAAGGTGTGAAGAAGTGATATATAAGTAAGTTGACCATAAGAAACAACATGGGCATCATTAGAATATCAAATTAATCAGAGATGTGTGAAATCACCAAAACTAACACATAAGGTCTAGAGGAGACTAGAGTTGGACTTTGCAGAAATCAAGGATGTGACAGCTCTCCAGGAGTATTGATGTTGGCAAAGAACAGAGGAATGTCATGGCAACATATGAGGGCAATGAGCCCAGTATTGTTAAAGCCTTCCATCAACATCTTCTGTTTCTTTCCATCAACTACTTCATAAAAGGATTCACAGGAATCAAGCACTTCATTGAATACTGTCATATTATGGCATTTAGTAGGCTTCTTGTGTCCTTTTTCAATGTGGTGACCCATTGTGTCTGCCTGACTTATTGGAAAGGAAGTAGGATGGATGGTAGAAAGGTAGACAATCACCTTTGACACCTGTTGCTTTGAGTTTAAACACATGGGCCATCATATGTGCACAACCACATCTGGCTGTATTCCATGTGACTCAAAGTGCAAATATCTCAATGTCCACCCATAGTCTGTGGTCACATTGTGGCTTAAACCAACCAATGAGGAACTGTTAAATGGTAAGATGCCTGACCTGTTGCGAGCTTTGCTGATGCATCTGGCTAACACTCATTTTAATCGCCGGGCCCCGCTGCATACGATATTAATGCCTCTTATTCTCCAATCCCCATTTCACATGGAATAGTTCAATGCTCTGTCCCGTTGGACAGTCACAAAGGTGTCAGATCATATGCTTGCCTCCATTTGATACAGCTAAAGAGCATGCTACTGTGTTCATAAATCCACCCCATTTTCTTTTCCAATGCTGTTCGAACACAGACATTCCAACTCATAATCGACTAAAGGACATGGCAAACAAGCAGCTTGCTGAAAGCATAGAATTGTTACAGAAGCAGCTAGAAGGTGGATCGATCTATTGCACTCAGCGAAATCATTTAATTTTCTCCTCAGGCTTTGATTTTGTGCTCGATCTGGAGGGTTCAAACCTGACAGCTCTTCGCATCCAACTTGAAGATGCAGTTACTTCCAATTGCAAAGGGCAAGCCAAATGGGAGAACTTAGATGTTGCGGCTGATCTCAACTGAGTCGCTCAATCTGCATTAATTCAGATGAAGTTCCTCAACCAGACCCATGGTAGACCCTCCACCCAGGGTGCCAAAAGGCTCTACAAGTCCTTTGTGGATTTTCGCAAGGACGTGATTTTATGCCTGTCTGGCCAAGATGGAATGGGGAAACCCATGTCACAATCGGAAGAGCTTGGGATCAGCTGGGCAGTGTTCAACCATGCTAGGTGTCGAAAGCTTACAAACATTATTGGCCACAACAAGGACCGACACCATACCAGTATCACCAGCACATACGGTGTTATGAGTGAGTACTTCCAAGGGGGCATTTTGAATCCCAGCAGATGGAGTGCATTTATCAATGTCTGTTGGGTTTTGGGCAGTATCAAGGGTGAGTTGGATTTCATGACGGTCACTGATTGCATGCCAGTATCACACAAGGTATGTGAGCACACCTCTCTTCAGTTCTCTAAATTGACAACTATTTACAAATGAAGAACTGGCGTCTTCTGCCCAAGATCAAAAGGCATGCAACATCAGAAATGATGATACCGAGCTGGATCATATGGGGCAACCATTCCATTTCATCATCACATTGACATCTACCAAGCTCTATGTGTTGAAGGAGTGTGAATACGAGCTTCAGCCACACTCGGAGCTTGGTCTAGTGTTCAAACCGCTTCAAATGCAGGAGTTTGTCAAAAGACACACTGAATACACCTTTGTTGATATGCAGCTTGACATCAATGTGATGCAGCTGAGACAAGCCCAAGAGAATGTCACTGGAAAACACTCTCTAGCAAAGGCAATTAAGGACTTTGCCAATCCCAGCACTATTAATGGAATGCCCAATCAACTATGCCATGCCGATTATCTTGCAGAGCTGAGAGCCAACGGTGTTCCTTTCTTGAATGTGTTCAATATGCAAATCTGCAAGACCAATCTTGCCGTCACGGCAGCTATCAAGAAGCTGGTACAGTGAAATGCACTGCCTTCCCTGAAGTGGAGCATGCTGCATGCAATTTCGAGCACTGTAGGGCACACTGCCGGTCCATGTTTCGATAGGCTTGGATTGGACCAACCGTGCTGCAAGCTCCTGCTAATGGCAATCAACAAATGCATTGCCAACGACATCAATCGCCAGAAATTCAGTTCAAATTTCGCTTTTCTGACATTCCATTTGGTCGAATGGTCAGTTTGCTGTGATTCAAAAGATCCTCCTGACAAAACGCTCTGATAGGTTCATAGAAGACAACAAGGACGTTGTCTGACAAGACCAGTTGTTGATCGCAGCACAAAAGTATCTCAATGCCGTTCAACTGGAGTTCAATACTGGTGTGCTCAATCACACTATCAGTGGCTTTAAGTTGAAACACGAGGAGTTTGAACCAGCCAATCTCGAATTGGCGTGGTGGTTCTTTAGGCAAGAGCTCGGTTTTCGTTTGGCATCAGTTAACATGACCAACCTATCGCACGAACTTGGCCTCCATTTCGTCATTATATTCCTGGAGGACTTTAAGGTCATTCGGTACATTGAAATGCCTTCTTAGTTGACAGGCTCTAGCTTGAGCTAAATTCCTCTATCAGTCTGTATGTTGTGGCATATTTCTTTGTGCTTCACTTCTATTACTGTGAAGGTTCAACCCTTTTTTCTGCTATTTCATTGCATGATCATATCGCTAGTGCCTAGTCGTTTAGCACTATTAGCACCGAGAAACATGTACCTGTATTTTTGCTATCTCTTTGGCCCTCAACGCACTGAAACAATCGATGTATCTGTAAACGAATTGCCTAAGAAATAGAGGTTCCAGAAAAACGGCCATAAGCAATCATCAGACTGGCAATGATCTGACAGCTGAGATTACCCACACGGATGACCCCTCTATGCTTTGGGCACCACAGATTGATGATCTCCTGATGGTCTGCTTCCAACTGCATAAAAAGAGCTTTATCTGGTCACACAGGGTCACCCCCACCCGTCTGATTTTCATCCAATAAATTCCAGGCAAATCCTTTCCCTTGTTTCCTCTGTTAGACCGGTATGTCGACTTTATCTTTTGAATTTGTTCTATAAAATAATGCAATTCCATTGCAACGCCACATCAGCATTGCAATGGCTATTGAATGCACACCACAGCCATTCTACCATCAAACCGGGCTCACACCAGGTTATGTTCATCATTGCTTTTATCGAGGCGTTGGATGGGAGTCCACATACCTAGCCGACACTCCTGAACACGCAGTCCTCAGTGCCATGCATGACAATGGTGCATATAGCCTTAACCAAGTCATCAATGGGCAGACTCATGTAGTAGGCCTGGTCAAAGGCATTGAAAACCTGGTCAATATAATTGCAGACATTCACCCACCCTTTGTCGCAGTCATGGATGGCTTCTATGTTCATTACCCCAACCTCTTCTGAGAAAGTGCCATGGGCCCAGCGCTTGGCTATTGTCTTTATCAACAGCCCATTGGATACACATCGTTAACATCTGATTTCATCCCCGTCGATCTGGCCTATAGCGACAATTTGATCCCTCGCACTATGAGTGATGGCAGCATCTTTACCACCAGACCTTCTTTGATCAAGCCGATGAACCTTCCCCAGCCTCATTTCACAGAGATTAACTCCTCCCTTAGAAAGTACACATATTTTGCCAAAGGCAATGCTGGTGAAAACATACCGAGCCCTCTTTATGCAAGCTTCAAAGACTGGAATTCATAGTATAACAACCTCAGGAGGTTGCTAAAGCATAGCATTCCCACAACGCTTTCAGTGGAGATCAAGGTGAAAGGCTTAGCTGTGGTGGGAAAGCGTGCTATTCAAATGACGGATGGCACCTTCAAATTCACCACCACTGAACCAAGTCACCCTTATGTTAAGAGCATCTGGGCTCAAGTTCCCGGCAATCTGTCACATGCCGGGCAGCCCAATGAGCACTCTGGTATTTCGAATCATCAAGGCTTGACGAGACATGCTGGAGATTCCATTTTGTGTCATGCCTACACCTCTGACTGCTCCAAAGGCTTGACCATGAATGATTTCCAGATGCTTGTCATACGAGGCTCTCAGTTCATGGGCCTTTCACTTGCTGATTTACCAGATAGCAAAGCCTGGGCAAACGATGGTGGCCCCTCTGTTTTCCACATATTTGTCGGTGAAACGGGCAAGCCTAGGTTTCTTGCAAAAGGTGGCTTGGCGGTGCAAAACGAGGAATTGCACATTGATCCATCCAGTTTAAGAATGGCTCCAAATGTGATTGTGGTTAGAGCAGGTTCGAACTAGCGAATGCCGTCCTTCTGGCAATGGTTCAACTCATCTCCACTGGATGCCTTACTTCCCCCAGTGGGTCGCTTCACGCTTTATGGTCATTTGTTAATAAAGGAGGAAAAATTGTCATTTCATTTATAACCTGACTGCTATGATTTGAGTTTCAAATACGTTGCAATAGTGATTTGATACTTTTGCCCTTAGATTACTCAATATAGGTATATGTTCTGTTTGCGAAAAACTTCAGTATCGTTGCACAACTTAGCCACTAAGAGGCTGACCTTTTGATCTTCCAGTGAGCATGGGCACTTCCGACATCAATTTGCTGGTCAAGCGCAAAAGCCGCTATATGGTGATGATCAAGAACCAAAGCCGGCATTTGCAGCTAATTCCATGAGTCTCCACCCTCAATCCAGCATTAGTGCTCGGGAGAAGTTGTCTTCACTCAAAGTCCAATGCGGGGCAGTTGCATCTTCATTCGGAATGCTGAAAGTTGCCCTTTGATGCCAGCCATGATCGACACGCAATGTAGGATATGGCACCTCTACAGCATTTTGGCCCTTGTGTTGGATGCAAATCATGAATTGTCTAATTTCAAGTGGCTAGATCGAGATCTGGTGGTAATACTTATGATGGGAACCAATTTCCATAGGAGGTGCTGCCTTCCAAGAGCACTCTGCACATCTCACATCTACTTCTGTGCCTGTTTGCACGCTGCTAGTCTTCCAGATGTTGGAATGCGCAATATTTGGAGTGACAATCGTGTGTGAGTTCAGGCCTCACCCTCAATTGAGAGCAAGTGTGTGGTGCTTCACTGGCAACTGCCAAGGCTAAGATGGTAATTCAGAATAGCTGAGCAATTGTGGTCTCTTCACATTGTCACAATCAGCCAATAGTAATTCCACTCTCATAATGAGCGTGCCAATCATGTGACTCCTGCAAACCTTTTGCCTGATATATATTCATAGAAGCTGAATACTCGCAATGAGAGTGGTGCTCTCTGGTGTGCAAAGAGCTCAGTTTAGCCAATGCCAACAGCACTTCGGGGGAAGGGCATTCTGAATGGTAATATATTGAGTGTGCTGCGCCGTTTTGTCAAGACGGCTCTCTGTGGCAATGCTGAGTGAGCAAATGTATCTTAAAGCTCTCACCTTGACTGGAAATACAGCACCACCTTGCATGGCATATCTGCAGATTTCTTGACACCTGCACAATAGGAACCGGCATGATATTGCCATGAAGAGAAGCAGTTTTGAACTTCGTGTGACACACAGGACATCTCCGGTGCAGTGCATGCAAAGAGAAGTCTCTGATGTTCCACATTCCTGTCGGCTCTGGATCCACTTAAGATCACATATGTACCCCACTCTCAAACCACACCCTCCCCAAATGCTCCTTTACCAATGTTCACGTCACTCCTTCACAACCTTTTTCTGCAGCTGCTTGTCTGGTGGGCATTAGGTCCCGAAAACACTCCTTGGTTTTACACATATTTTCCTGGAGTAAGTCCTGTTTTCAGCTCTCTTGAATGTTACCAAGTGGCTAGATTGAGCTCATCGCGGATGACACTGTACTGGGGCAAGATGACATCACTCATCTGATTCAACAACTCAATATATCCATGACAGTAATAAAGGATATACCTCTGCATCAAGCTTGCTTGCATCTGATTTGGCAGAAGCTCAAATCCTTAGTCTGCCAAGGCAGCATATTGATTAAAGGTAAGCATACAAAAAATCTGTTGACAAGCACCTTGATTTCTGAAGTCTGGATTAGAGCCGATGCCCTTCTTTGCAGACTACATGAGCAGCATGACTGGAAGGCCCAGTACTGTTATGCAAGTTGTCTACACTCATTTCTCAGCTCCACTTGTCATTTTGTCATGCAGTAAACGCAACCACTTCAAAATTCAGATTGAGGGATGGATGAGGGTAATCGGCAAATATGCGCTGAAAAGCTTCTTAAGGGCATGGAGCCAGATGAGGAGTGAGACACTGCCTGCAGAGAACAGAGGAGGCATATGATCGCAATTGCCTTGAGTAGCACACTTATCCAGCCATATTTCTAATTTTCCAATTTTACCATGCAATTTCCACTGCACCCCAAAATGATGGCTCTCCCACCATAGAACCTTCTGCTGAAGGAGCTTCACCCACACTTTTGAATGCGGCAACAATGCTTGCATTCTCACTTGTATCAACCGGCAAATAATTGCTCCTGAGCATCTTAGCCATTCGATACCTCACAGCATTGGCCCAGAAAGGAATGGGATAAAGGAATTAGAAGCCTTTGCAGGGTGTGTCACATCGTCAGGCACTGCCCATATCATCTCTTGAGGCAGAAGTCAGTGATGACCAGGGGTCTCAAACACTTCATGCAAGCAAGTCTAAGTCAACCCAGTAAGGGTCGCCTGCAACATTGCACTCATTGCTAGCTCATGCCAAGAATGCCCTGCACCACGACTACCAAAACAGATAGATTGCTGCCTCATTTGGGATGATTGCAATGCCTGGTGTCGCATCAGGGCACCCCTACAAGGTAAGGTGTACCTAAATAATGCAATCAAAATGTTCCTAGTGCAGTGCATGACACTGTCGGATTGACTATCCGGAAGGGACACAAATATTATAATCTCTTAGGGGTCATTGGGCCTTGACATCGTACACCATGCCTATGTCGACCTCTCTCTTTTTGCAACCACACTTCCAAATTCCTCATCCTCTCTGCGATATCTCTGCCGCATTTGCATTGTTGAATATGGAAACTGACTGATGGACAGAGCTGAGTGCCCTACTTGGGCTGGAGAACTTAAGATGGCTGCTGGAAAATCGATATATGATGAGTTTAACTGGAAGGTTGAATTCAAGTTTGCTTACCATGATAGGCCCAAGCCAGTATATCATCGTTGCACTCCTTTGCCTCAATAGAGGCAAGCAGATGGGAAGAGTTTGACGAAGCCATGAAGCTGGTTGATGATCCAGAACACGGCTCCCACTTCCAAATCAGGTTAAATGACTGAGAATGTGCCTTGCCAGATATGATTGTCTTCGAGAGTGAAGCTGACGATGACCAGTCCACAATTTGGATAGGAGGAAAGTCTGTCACGTTGTGTTGGGACAAACTGCAAGAATTCATGGAGCTCTGGCAGTCAGGGAAGGAGAATAAGATTCGCGTTGGGAGTGGGATCTTGCTGGGTCATGTGAATATAAGTTTCTGGCAAGTTCTCAAGGCAATATGGAGATACGCCAGGCTTTAGATGACAGGAGACCAAGAGCAGGGACGAGAAGGTCACTGCACCAGATTGAATTGCTGTGGATTGCTGGTGTGCATGCCAGTTTACATGATCTTATTGTTCTCACTGCAATACATGTTTTATAAATATACAGCAGATTGCTAACTATATTTGCAGAGAAGAGTCATACAAAATAGGGAAACTTCCCATCGCCAAAGAATGAATACAACTCATCTGAAAGGTGGTTGAGCATCCATCTTTCAATAGCCCAAAGTGATCCAATTAGAACGATACAAAACATGAAAGAAAACCAGCTACATACCACTCCCTATTGCAGGATTAAGAAGATATTATCTATGCTGTGATTTTCCTTCCCCTGGGATCGTTGGACATCAACAAACATAGGTGGTTCCACAGGCTTTGATTCTTGTGGAAGACACCTAGCTATATCCAGAGCATGCTTTTAATGTGGATCTTGCTGCCACTGAGTGTGCCATGAGACCCGAACTCAATAGAGCTTTGCTGACAACACAATGTAAGAAACCAGTACCACAGCAGCATTACTTTACGATGTCGTTTGCAAATGACGTCCCGACTTGAGTTCATTGATTGGGTGGCAGTATCCAATTTGTGATATATTAGAGGGAGCGCAAACATCTATGTACAAAATCGTCCCTCTTCCACACCATAGGTACAGCCTTTCGAGACCAATTCTCGGATCAATACTGCAACTCCCTAGATCCCTGCAGACGCTGCCCAGCACCTCACCATTATGGCATCCTCCATGCTCCAAATCTCCATTTCTGGAACCAGTCTCTCTTTCCACATCATGATTTTTCAGGAGGAAAACCCATGCCTCATTGACCTCGTGTACAGGCAGATGCTACTGTACATGGTGCTATCTCACAGTGTTGTTGCTGGTGACACCTTCATGATGCCCTCTACCATCATTTCACTTGAGTGCAGATCTCCGGCCAGGCACAAGGCTGGTGCACTGTATTTTGACGGAGCTCACCAAACTATTTGCATTTGCCACACAGACACCGCCAACGATCCCATGGTCAACCAGTTTGGCCAGATTCTGGAGACAGACCTCAGAAAGCTAGAGCCACTCATGAGGCACATCGATCAGCAAACTTTCAATGGCCAACCTGTAAAAGTCGAGGTGACATTAATAGGAGACAGCACCCCTGCTCAAAATTTGCCAATGAACCTGCCTGCTCTCTTGGACACAGTGCATTGGATTGCCTCTGGAGGAGGTGGCACAGTGTTTCATCATCTGCCACAGGACCTACCCACCCTTACATTCGCAGCTCATTGGATCATTTTAAGAGAAGAGCGCACTGCTGATTTACTGCTACTCATTTCTGCAGATGATTGGATGGCAGTAAAGGGATGCATCAAGAGGAAAAGTGGTGAGGCATGGCTGACAGAGCCAGATGAGCTTCAAGACATCCATCGAGGTGCAGTTGAAGAAGGAAGAAGTGCAAGGCAACCATTCTCGGCTCTGGCATGCTTGAAGCAAGAATTGATGGACACGGCAGCTGTGGTATATGTCTTACTCCAACGTGCTCAAACAATGTCGACGAGAGACATTGTACAAGAGACCCGAGCATCTCTGATAGAAAATGCTAATGGCTTCAAGCTCCTCAAAAGTTTAGGTCTTCTGAGCTATGCCACGGTCAGAACTAAGTACTTCATTGCCCTCGATACAGTCGGCATGAACACTGACTACATTGAGTTGACCAAGGCGCTGCTAACATATCTAAACTGGATGTATTGCTGGATTGAGCCAATCTCTCACTTATGCAGACCACACACCAAAGGTTGGCAAGCTATTCCAGAATTCTCCTTATATTTCAATGCCTTAACAAATCCACTTGCTTTCTCTACATTTGCAGTAGTAGCAATTATGTTCCTTCTCGTCACTTATTTACTATTGTATTTGTGCTAGCTGCTTTTGTGGAATCCATTCCTTTCATGCCTGGGTTGTTTGCCAAGTTCATTTTTAGACTTCCAACAATAAAAACTATGGGTTCTAATTGTCCAATTTACATTATTCTCGACACTCGACCTCTTTGTCCATTCGGTCAATAAGATATCTATGCTTGCTAGCATTCAAACGGGAGAATCTGCAATGCTTTCTCCACTCATCCAGAATATCCACTCCTTTATAAATCTGACACATTTCACCAGCATCAGCTCCACCTGCTTGCCTTGAATTTCCATCCAATATGCACTGCCACTACATGAAGTCAGCTGGATCTCATATGCATGGCATGTTTGTGGAGTGCTTGCGCACGTCCAAGTGTCAACAGTATCGACCAGACTGCTGTCACCAGAGACCTCAACCATGCCATTGATATCCTCCTTTTCTTCGGTGCACATTTGGACCTGGATACCTATCACTTCTATAGATTATCTGTCAGCTTTGCTGGAGACCTAGATAGTGCATTGGTACCCTTTTCCTGGTTGATGTCGTATATTATGCTTTTGGTGTTGTCCTTTGCAGGGAGAGTGTCGAAATCAATGTTCTCATCCCAAATTTTGGATTTGCTGAACTTCTGCAGTATAGCCTGGGTGAGGAGAGTGGCCAGGTAATTTCTGTCTAGCCAACTGTCGTCAGTCCCAGCAGAAACTGAGCATGGACACTGACTCATGTCAGCAGTTATTCATACCCCACAGGTGGGGGTATCAGAATGTTTGGCAGTGGCCAACTCGTCATGAGTGGCAGATGAATTGAGCATTGACATGGTGACCTGGGAAAGACATGCAATAGCAGTCTCATGAGCCTGGAAGCCATGCAGATTTGGCGCTACCTCCAGCATTAACTGCATCAGGATCAGCAGTTAGTTTTGTGAGACTTGTGCCACACTTATGGAATGTAGGTTCTGAAGGAACCAATAGGTCACCGGAAGTCCGAAGAGCCAGCATAGCTGGCAGATGGTGTAGGGGAGGCAGCAGATCCAGTGGAAATGTGCATACAGGATGGCAGAACACATGGCGGGCAATGACCAGCCAACTTGATCCATGAACCGATCTAAATCTAGACAGTGATTTGGCTGGTGCTGTGCCCCCATGGGCAAGTGGAGCCGGGGCATCGGCTCTGTCTGGGGTTCATTAAGGGGCACAAAGCCTGTTTCATTACAGTCGTGCAATTATGGGGTCGTTTCTGACGCACCTGACAAAAGGGCTTCTCCAGATTGGAAGATTGCCAGTTTGTAGCATGTGGCAGTAAAGCTGCCCTGCCAGAAACATCTGTGGCTTGACTCGTTTTGGAGAAAATGCCCTTGTATGCTTGTATAGCCTTGGCTATTGAGGAAAAGCTGATATGAGATTTCGTGCAGCCATCAGACAGCCTCGTCATGCTGATTTGATGCCATGTGGAGTTAGTACGCTGGGTGTGAACCACCTTGCCACTTCCGGATTGTGCATCTCACATGTGTTTCTCATATCTGTGGTCCAACATGTGGACCTCACAGACAGTGTTTTGCTTCCTTGGTCATGTGCATGTGTTGCTATCAATGGCTGCTTGGGGCAATGATAAGGCATAATCTGTAAACTACTGAAAGCCAATTTTTATTTTGAGAAAGCTTCGCCCTCAGAGTGTTCCGATAGTGGTAATGGCCAGAAGAATACACAGCGATCTGTTACAACTCTGCACCAATGGGGAGAACTGATCATTGCATGCTGAGCAGTGAACGGGTTTTCCCACTGTCACCATGTCAATGCTCAGTACATCTATTGATGCCAGAAGTGGAACAGGCCTTTAGTAATCTCAGCAAGCGATAGAATGCAAGCGGATGAGGCAAGAGGAGGCAATGGGACGGGAGAGCAAAAGGGAGGAGGTCGTCTCTTTAAACCCAAGCCAGCGACCATGATTCTCATCACACAGCACATTGATGACTTGTTTATTGAGCGATTGGGCTGGCTACACTATGCTGTTCATCACATCCTGTATGTTGCACAATTCAAAATCAAAGTCCTTGCACATTCCACAGCTTGGCCATTGCTCCCTTTGGCCTGTCTGCAGGTGGTTCGAAGATGTCAATTGAAAACTGTCAGGTCCCTGTGGGAAAAAGTCCACGCATGCTCCATGCTTCCCACATGCTTCCCACTCCTGGTGAACTCGTGGCAATGGCATGTTTGCCTGCTGCATGACTTCGATCCTTTGCCAACATGAAGAGCTGGTGAAATTTGCCATCACTGTGCATCATGCGGCTGCAATGATGCCGACTCATTTCCGAGGAGTAGTCGCCTTCCACCACATGCTTTTGCAAATAGACCACATCAGGTTTGTATTTGTAATGTGTGTAGTCCAGCAAACTCAGACAGTGATCAACTTTCAAATTCGATAGGAATTCCTGTAAGTGGGCTGATGCTAGCTTCAGACCATTGTTTTCCGGCTAATTCTGCCTTTAAGTTACATTCACGTAAGAAATGTTATACATCAGACCACATCGTCAACAACCATATAACAGAAGTGTATATAGTCTAAAAATGTCGTTCCAATACGCGGGTGATTAGTGGGCACATATGCCTATTTTTGGCAAATCATTTTAGCACACCACACTGCTTTTTTGGATTCATCATCATTCCATGCTTTGACCACTGCAAAGTGACTGCTATCTCCTTTCATCCACTGAAGCCAAATCTCAGCAAAACACTTTAAGGTCTCCGGGCCTAGACTTCTTATCATTTCCCCCTTTTGTAGAACGAATCCACAGCCTTGCAGAGTGTGAACAACCACCAGGATGATTGAGTGTGGGAAATGGTGCACTGCTAATACCTCAAGTGCACAATCCCCTTCTGCAGTAGGCACTCTATAGTTGTGATCAGTGGTATAGTCAATAACACCATCCTTGCAGACAATGGCATTAAATGTGCTGCATGCCTCCGACCGAAGGGCTTCAGAGATGCTGTCAGCTAGCACGACAGTTTGATGGTTAACCAAATTTACATAGGGTCTGAATGTTGGCCAGATATCAGAGTAGATCCGAAAAGTGAGACATGTCTTGGGGAACCATTAGGCACTGCAAAATGGCATTCAATGTGACTTACAAGGAGATAGTGCTTTACAAAGTTGTCACTCAGGGCACATCCAAGGATATGTCACAAAGATTTAATGTCATTTGTGATGCTCTGAGTCATCTGATGGCTGTTGGAGCTGACGGAGGTTGGCATCTGATGCAGAGGTGGAAAATTGGGTGTCAGAATTTCAAAACAGCATCTGTTATAGGATGAGCATTTGCTCAAACATGCTCGCTAGAACCCTTGATCCTGAAGATTAAGCCCTGTCACAATTCACATGGTAGCTGTCCAAAAGCTTCACATGCTGTCACTGATGACTGTCACTGCGTTGTGTTCTCATTTGAAGTAGTGAGTATCCACTTCTAAAGTTATTGACAAATTGCTCAATCTGCACTTCATTGCATGACCTTGAAATAGCTTCACAAGCCCTATCATGACCTAAGCCCAGGTCTAGCCCATGAGACCGATTGGAAAAGATGGAGCTCCAGCAAATGGTCTCCCCAAAAGGCTCCACCACATGGGCGTTGGAGGCCACACAATGTAACAACCTTTTTAGTCGATGCAGGTGAGTGAAGTTTTGCTAAATCTGTTGACTGACAAATGTTCATTAGTAGCATTTTGGCCCCAAAGTCACTAATCCTGCCAGACCATATAAATAAAGAAGCTGTAGCTGTACATTCTTCAGTTGTTTTTTCTCTAGCCCCCCAATTTCCATCACACCACACAAAGCACAGCGTGATCGCTCAGCTACTCACAACTATGGTAATGTCTTTTCTCTCCTGTTATCTTACTTAACAACTTATCCATTTCAGTCGGGCAGGCTCTTCGTTGGCATCCTCGGTGCCAGCTATGCTGGCACAGTGATCGCCACCTATCTTAAAGATAATGACATTGAACTGGTCATGTGGGCTCCCACTAACCATCCTGGAGCGATTCCTATGATTAATCAGAATCAAGGGATACTCAGAAGCAAAGGAGCAGTCAATGGCTCCTATTTATTGGAGATCACCCACAACCTCAGCAACATCATAGAATCATGCCATTTTATTATCGTGGCCATGTGTTCCGATGCCCATGAAGCCTATGTCATGGAACTCAAGAAGTATAACCATAAACTCCTTGATACTGATCTCTTCGTAATCTGCAGGCAAGGATTCACAATCATCTATGAGAAACGCCTGAGAGTGAAATGCATTTTCAAGAGCAACACCTCCCCTGGAGCTTCCAAACTCAATGGCCTTGCCATTGTCAATATCAAAAAGATAAAGACCAACTTCCAGGTTTCTTGCTTTCCACTGTGCAACGGCAGAGCTGATCTCCTGGCAGATGCCAAGCCAATCCTCGATCGGGTCTTTTCTGCCATGCTTATCCCTTGCACTCCTCTTGAAATTGCCTTGGGTTCCACAGTCGTCACTCATGTGGTCATGGCATTACTCAATATGGGATGCCTCAAAGATCCCATTGACTTCCTCACCCCTCTTGCCTGCTCATTCCATGCTATGCTTTGAGCGTGCAAGGCTGCGAATCTGCTTCCATTCTTCTATGGCAAGGACATGAACAACTCTGTTTGCAATGTCCAGTTGGCATTCGATGCTGACTGCTTGAAGATTGGAGAGGTGTGTAGGTTGTAGCTTGTTGACCTGCTTTCAGACTGTAACAGTGAGTATGGCACCACCTACATCAACCTTCACGAATACAACCTTGCACCCGAACCCCACAACGTTTAGAAGGCTGTGCCCCAGGATATCAAACATCGCTACTATGTGGAGGAGCTCTTGCCCATGATCTTCATGCACTCCCTCACCAAGATCCTCAATATCGATGTGCCACTCATTACTGGAACTATCTACTTCTATCAGGCCGCTCTTCAAACCGATGCTTTCGCAACTGACCAAAACTTGGGCAATCTTGAAGTTGGATGCAAGGATCTTGTTCACTTCAGCACCAAGTTCTCTGCTTAGGTGCCACATCAAATGTTGTTTCGGCATTCTGTAAATGACTTACTCTCAGAATACAATATTAGTTCACAAAAATTTTTAGAATATCATCGAAATCTATAAGATTTTCTTTGTATTTTTAGCTACAATGAATTGTTTTTGTGATTGTTATTCTGACAGAATGTATGTGCAAGTGAATCCATGCAGCAACGATGGATTTTCTCATCCATCATGATCTTGCAATACATTCCAATCTCACGAAATACATCGCAATATCTATATATTCGTAACAAAACTCATCTGTGCAGCCAAGCCCCCATCAGTTTTTCCAAGCCCAAAGACAGATTTCAAGGCATGTGGCAAGGTCCATCTAATCCACTCCAAGTTGCCATGCCTCAGGCAGCAGGTCATGTGACGAATCTTTCAAAAGCTCTTGTTGAAGGTGCCAATCATTCAGGCTTGCAGTCGATAGAGGCAGTTGCATCTTCATTCAGAATGCCGAAAGTTGCCCTTTGATGCCAGCCATGATCAATGTGTGATGTGGGGTATGGCGCCTCTACAGCATTTTGGCCCTTGTATTGAATGCAAATCATGAATTGTCTAATTTCAAGCAGCTAGATTGAGATCTGGCAGTAATACTTATGATGGGAACCAATTTCCATAGGAGGTGCTGCCTTCCAAGAGTGCTCTGCATGTCTCACATCTACTTCTGTGCCTGTTCGCACACTGCTAGTCTTCCAGATGTTGGAATGCGCAATATTTGGAGCAATGATCGTGTGTGAGTTCAGGCCTCATCCTCAATTGAGAATGAGCATGTGGTGCTTCGCTGGCAACTGCCGAGGCTAAGATGGTAATTCAGAATAGCCAAGCAATTGCAGTCTCTTCACATTGTCACAATCAGCTGATAGTAATTCCGCTCTCATAATGAGCACGCCAATCGCACAACTCCTGCAAACCTTTTGTCCAATACATATTCATAGAAGCTAAATACTTGCAATGAGAGTGGTGCTCTCTGGTGTGCAAAGAGCTCAGTTTAGCCAACACCAACAGCACTTCGGGGGGAGGGCATTCCGAATGGTAATATATTGAGTGTGCTGTGCCATTTTGTCAAGATGGCTCTCTGCAGCAATGCTGAGCGAGCAAATATATCTCAAAGCTCTCACCCTGACCAGAAATGCAGCACCACCTTGCGCAGCGTACCTGCAGACTTCTTGACACCTGCACAATAGGAACCAGCACAATATTGCCACGAAGAGAAGCAGTTTCGAACTTTGTGTGACACACGGGATGTCTCCGGTGCAGCACATGCAAAGAGAAGTCTCTGACATTCCACATTCCTGTCGGCTCCAGATCCACTCAAGATCACATATGCACCCCACTCTCAAATCACACCCTCCCCAAATGCTCCTTTACCAATGTTCGCATCACTCCTTTGCATCATTTGTAACTTTCTTCAGTGGCTTGTTGTCTGGCGAGTGATAGGCTTCAAAAGCATGCATTGGTTTAGCATGAATATGGCATTGGTGAGTTGTGGTTCGATTTCACTCCATCAGTCATATTGAGAAAGCAGATCCATTTCGTTGTGGATCACACTATACTGCATGACTATGAGATATGTAGCCTGCTTCGGTGGTTGGATGTCCCAACCACTCCAATAGTGGGCTGTTGTGCTCACTATGTGAATATGCTGCCAGTGTTCCAAAGCTTCAAAACCATTGTGTGCAAGGACGGGATCTTGGTTCCTGACCAGGAGATGCTGGACATCTTTAGCAGTAACCCCGACTTATCAAAGTTGGAACCTGCTCTAACACGCAAAATTGTCTATGCTCTGAATAGTCTGGCCAGAGGATCAGCCACTGTCGACAGCACAGCTAGTGCCTTGATCAAAGCACCAATCCTCATCTGCTCCCAAACTAGAGGCCAGACATTCAAAGTTCTGATCAGCAGGCAGGAGAAAATTCTCAGTTGGCACGTCCTGTTGAGTTTCCTGGGCGCATGGAGCAGGTTGAGGGGTGAGCCATTACCAATCAAGAAAGTGGAAGAGGTGTGACTGTTGCTACACCCAATAATACTGCATCCACGATATTTTGATTGCCAATCATATTATCAATTTTCGCTGTCTCCATCACACCAACAATCAAGTGACCAAATAGTAACTGCCACTGGAGAACCTTCTGCTGAAGCAGCTCCATGCAGGATTTTGAATGCAGCAACAATAACTTGCATTCTTGCTTGCAAATGACCAGCAGATTAATTGCCCCTTAGCATCTTAGCCATTTGTTACCTCGTGGCATTGGTTCAAAAAGGAATGGAATAAATAAATTAGCAGCCTTTGCAGGTGTGTCACATCGTCAGGCACCATCCCATATCGTCTCTTGAGGCAAGAGTTGGTTGACAACCAGAGATCTCAAGCCTTTTCACGCAGGGGTGTTTCAGTCAACACAAAAGGTCCCTTGCGAGATTGTGTTTGTTACTAGCTCACACCAAGAATGCCCTGCACCACGACAACGAAAACAGATAGATTTTAGCCTCTTTTGGGACAATTGCGATGCATAGCATCACGTCAGAGCACCCCTACAAGGTAAAGTGTACCTGAATAATGCAATCAAATGTTCCTAGCATGGTATGTAGCCCCATTGGGCTGTCTATCTGGAAGGAACACAAGTATTATAATCCCTTAGGCATCTTTAGGCCTTCACATCTGACATTATGTCTGCATCACCCTCCCTCTTCTCCCAACCATGCCCCCCATTTCCTCGTCCTCTCCACAATATTCTTTCCATGCTCACATCGTCAAACATGGAATTCAACCAAAGGAGATGGATGGGCACCCTAGTTGGGTTGGAAAACTCAAGATGGCTGTGGAGACATCGATACACAGTGAGTTTAACCAGAAAGCTGTACTTCAAGTTTGTTTACCATGATAGGCCCAGGCCAGCATATCATCATTGCATGTCTTTGCCTGGCCACACGAATGGGCAGAGTTTGATGATACTATGGAACTCATTGAAGAAGGCGATTCTCACATCCAAATCAGGCAACAAATCCAAGAATGTGCTTTGCTGGATATGATTAGCTTCAGGGGTGAGGCTGATGGTGACCAGGTTACAATGATCATAAATGGAAAGCCCATCGCATTGCATTGGGGCAAGCTAGAAGAGCTCCTAGAGCTCTGGCAAGGGTGGAAGGAGAATAGGATTTGTATTGGGAGTGGGATCTCGTCAAGTCATGCAAATATAAGTTTCCGGCAAGTTCTCAAGGCAATATGGAGATATGCTAGGCTTTAGATGACAAAAGACTGAGAGCAGGGATGAGAAGGTCACCACATCAGATTGAATCGCTGTGGATTGCTGGTGTGCATGCTAGTTTACGTGATCTCGTCATTCTTGCTGCAATACATGTTTTATAAATATACAACAGATTGCTAACTATATTTGCAGAGAAGAGTCGTACAAACAAGGAAACTTCCTATCACCAAAGAATGAATACAACTCATCTGAAAGGTGGTTGAGCATCCATCTTTCAATATCCAAAACTAATCCAATTAGAACAATATAAAACATGAAAGAAAACCAGCTACTTACCACTCCCTATTCTTCTTCCATGCACATGAAATCTGGTTTAAGGATCGCTTTTGCCTGACCCGGCATGGAATAGAGCTCTTTGATCCTTCTAAGAGCAGGTCAGGCTGGCCGTGGTATGCGAGCTCCATTCTTGAGATTTATGTTTTGGTTGGGCAATAAGAGGATCACGTATAGCATGATCCAATGGTCATCCGACAAAGCAGAGAAGCTGTGAGTGCTTGGGAAAAACAGCACTTCACCAGCTTTGACCCATTCCATGGGGCGCAGCCCATGCTTTTTCCATCCTGGAATAGATTCTAGGACATGGTGAGCAGTTACCAAAAACATGGCAAATAACCATATCTGATGACCTGCTGGCAGCCATCTGCTTTCTTGTAGTGCATTTTTAGCCAAATCTGACCTCTTCCACGCTCCCCAAGGCCTTATTGCAAGATCTGCAAGGTATTATTTGTGACGTGGTGTTCCTTCACGCGGGATCATTGGACATCATTGAACACAGATTGGTTCCAGAGGCACCTGATTTCCATGTTAAATGCACATCCATATCTGGGGCATGCTTCTGATGCAGATCTTACCCCTGCCAAATTTGCCGCAAGACCCAAATTCAATTGAGCTTTGCAGAAAGCATGATATAAGGAACTGGCCCCATGGTGGCGCTACTTTGCGACGTCATTTGCAAATAACTTCCCGACTTGAGTTTGTCGAATGGGTGGCCATATCCAATTTGCAATATACTGTATTAGAGGGGACATGGATATCCATGTACAAAAATCGTCCCTTTCCATACCATAGCCACAGTCTTTCAAAATCAAATCTCAGACAGGTACCACAACTCATCTTAGATCTCTGCAGACGCTGTCTAGCACCTCTCTGTAATGGCGTCCCAAATGCTCAAATTCTCCATTTCTGGCACGAATCTCTCTTTCTACATCATGCTTCTTTGGGATGAAAACCTGTCTGTCGTCGATGATGTCTGCAGTAGCTTGTCGTTGAATACCGTGCTTCACCATGACATTGTCTCCAGTAATACCTTATCGATGTCCACCACGATCCTCTCTCTACAGAGTGGCATTTTGGTTCTGCGCAACCCGGGCACTGTTTATCTCCATGCACCTTGACAAGCCATTTGCATTTTCTACCAAAGCGATACAGACCATGTCAAAGTCAATCAGTTCAGCCAGGTGCTGAAAGTGGACCTCGAGAAGCTGCAGGCAATTGGGAGGCTTGTCCATCAACAGACCATTGAAACTATACCAGCTCAACTTGTTATTGTAGAAGTCAGGTTGATCAGAGGCAATGTGGTGCCACCTTTGGTGAGAGGATTGCTGCTCTTTGCGTCCACAACTCATTGGAGTGTAACTAGCAACAGGCTGGAGAGGAAAGCCTGTGAGAGTTGGCTGATGGAGTTGGATGAGGTCAAGCTGTTGAGATGGGGCATACAGGGCATGTGTGGTCCGAGTGACCTGGCGGCCTGCTTGGGGCTACTGCCAATATTCTCTATGACTTGCTCAAGCGTACACAAATAGTATCTATACCAATGACAAATGGCATCAAGCAGGAGATGGCCACATTCTTAACTGGAACAGATAACCTCTTTGAGCTCTTCAAAAGTTTAGGTCTTTCCAGCGTTGATGGGGCTGGAACCGAATATTCCACAGCGCTTGGGATGGTCAGCGACAATGCCCAGTTCATTGAACTGACAGGCACTTTGCTGACCTATATAAACCAAATGTTTTATTGGATGGAGTTGATCTCACCTTTGTACCTCGGCGAGGGTGGTGCCAACCATGATCCAATGAACGTCGAGGTGTTCCAGAAGCTCATTACCTACACAGAGTTCACTTCAGATGATTAAATCTGCATCAAGGTTGATTTTTTGACTACAATATTCTCTCTCTGTGTCCTCTTCCTCTGCATGCATCGTTGCTTTACAAGTTGGTTTTTAAATTCAGTCACTACAGATTTTTTGTTCTCTTCCTCATTTTCTAAATTCACTTTCAAACTTCCACAGCTGCAACAAGCTAACTCTTGATCATCCAATTTATGCTGGTTTGAATCCACGAGATTGGTGTTCATTCAGCAAATCACCTATCTAAGTTTGCTACTATTCAAACAGGAGATTCGGTAATGCTGTCCACGCCCGCCCAGAACACCCACAACTCAATAACATCGAGGCATTTGTTGGCAGCCAGTTCCACCATCTTACCCCTGATCATGAAGCAATACAACACCATCCTGTCGTTGTAAACCAATACCAGCCTCACCAAATATCGGCTGTCCTCCTTCACCATCCTATTGCAGATCATGCTCTCCTTGTCGTCCTTCATGTGAAGGCTGTTGAAATTGACCTCCTCATTAAAGCTAAATTCCCTTGCGATCAGCCCAATTGCGTCAGCGAAATCAGGTGGATATGCTTCATCCTCCCACTCGCTAGTTGCCTCCTCAGAGGCCAGTGACAGTTCCCAGGTCTTCAAGGGCTCTGTTTTGATGATGGTCATTTACACCCTGACAGAGGGGCTTTCAAGTGGTTCAGTGTGGGGCTCCGGCTTGTTGTGAGCAGATAATGAGTTGCACATTGGGATGACGACATGGGAAAGATGCTGAAAAGTGACCTGAAAGGTCTTCCAAGCAGGCAATTCTGGCTCGACCGTGAGCCACAGCTGCACAATGATTAGTGTCAGCACATGAGTGGCTTAAGTGATGCATACCAATTGAAAGTTCCGAAGAAACCAGCAGGTCATATCCAGGCCAAAAAGACGCCATAGCTGATGAATGTCACGGCAGGAGTGGTAGAGTGAGCAGAAAGGCGCACACAGCATGGTAGGACACATTGTGGGCAACATGCAGTCATTGCAACTTGTGTGCAGATCTAAATCTTGGTGCTGATTTGTTTTTGCCTGTGACGGCATGGGCAAGGTGAGCCAAGTCATCGGTTTTGCCTGGGTCATTGAGGGATAAGAACGATGCCTCATTGCGGTGGCGCAAACACATGGCAGTTTCCGAAGCATCTGACAATAGAACTCCTCCAGTTTGACATACCTCGATCAGCAATTGTTGTGACAAAACAGATTCTAGGCAGTTCCTCTCATGGAAAGATCCATGACTAAATCTATTTAGGACTAAATGCTGCCGCTCGTCACGTAGCCTCAGGCACCCTCAATTATCATAGGAAATCAACAAGACATCTTGTGTGACCATCGGACATTGCTGTCATGCTGATTTGATGCCATGCAGAGCTGCTGCACCTATGTCAGATGTCTTACCCTTTGCGGACTGTGCTTTTGACACATGTGTCTCATATACGGGATGCACCATATGAGCCCATGCAGACATTGTGTTTTAATTTGCGGCGATGCATGCACCATTGAGGGCCACTTAGGAAGCATGTTAAGACATGGCTGCTTCACCCACCCAAAATGGCTATTTAGCCACTTCGGAAAGCCTATGCCTACAAAGGGTCTGCAAAAGTGTGAACAGCTCAAAGAATTTTCAGTGACTGCTGGACATTTGACATGACATTACCTCTTTTAGAGTGGCATCTAGCTGCTTTATATTGTCAGAAGCTTGGCTAGGTCCAAAATCGGATCACGTGAATGCACCCATAAGGTGATCGACTTCACCTATATAGGGTGGAATGCTGTCAGGGTGCTGCTATCCATCCTGCATTGGCATGCTGTCCTTCCACAGATTTACATCTTCTAGATCTCTCCGGCATGTGCTCCAATGTGCCAGAGATGCACTTTGCTTATACCGGATTCTTCCTCCCATGATGGTCACACAGGTTCTGAGGCATCAAGATGTAAGTTTTATTCCACAAACTTGTTAATTCATGCTGATCAAAGCCAGATCCGTCTCGCTTTCCGTGCTGATGGTCAAAACTGCCCATTGCTCACCAAACAGCTTGTGGGCTTGCCCACTGTTGCCATCCCAATGTGCAGTACATCCATCACAGACAGATTCAAGATGGGACTTGGCATTTTCAACATCTTTGTTTGTGTGTGCAGTAAAATCTTAGTTGACTGTGCAGCCTGTCCCCCCATTGCTTATGTTGGAGTGGAAGAAGGTGAAGATGATGGAGGATCCGGCATGGACATTGGTAAGCAACCACTTGGACAATTGCTCCTTACTGCAACTGAAGATCAAAGACAAGTGTGTCATGAAAAAGACAATGCTGTTGTATTTCTGTCACGTGTTCTTTCTGATGGTGTTGTACTCTGCCAAAGGCCTCAAGTTCATGCTTGAAGGTCCAGGCAGAAGGGCCACGCTGAGTCAGCAAGAACTAGAGGTTCTTACAAGCGTATTGAGATGACTAACCGAGCACCACCACCACAAATATGCCAACAAGCACTGCAAGGAGGAGCATTTTGAGGACCATGAAGTGCAGACCGACGACAACCTCTGGGATGACATGGCAGATGTGGACAATCTGACAAGTGGCTGTCAGCAGGATGACAGCAGTTTATAGGACAGGAAGGATGTGAGTGAAGATGGTGGTCTCTTTAAGCCCATACATACCACTGCGGTGTTCGTCACATAGCATGTTGACTACACATTTGATTAGTGATCGGTTTGGCTAAATTGTTTTATCTCTAGCATTTTCCACCTGCTGTATTTCCAAACATCCAAAATCAAAGTTCTTGTGTGTTCCACAGCTTGGCAATTTCATCCTCTGGCATGTGTTCAGGTGATTTGAAGATGTAAATCAAAAATGACCAGTGCCTCAGTAAGAGAAATGTCATGCACATGTCTGTGCTTTCTGGCAAACTCATGGCAATCGCCTATACAACCTGCTGTGAGATTTTGATTGTTCACCGATGTGGAGAGCTGATGCCATTCTCCATCACAGAAGCTTTATACATTACCATCGGAGTTTATAAAGTACCAACTAGATATCATATGTGTCCTGGTTTCTCATGTGTGAAGCAATCCAATCTAACTACCTTCCACATTCTGCCTCCGTTCACCTGCTTCCATGTGGAAGTCTGTTCTTTAATCAGCTATCTAACGCTGACTGATACCAGCTGGTCACCTGGCTCCTCACGCGAAAAATTGCTTGACAGCCCAAGAAGGAACAGACATGAGAGGGATGGTTGCTTCCCATTTTTCGAAGGATCAGGAATGGAGTTTGTGTTGTCAAACTCCACAGCTTCCATCTGCCGTGTCTTGCAGCGGTTTGAACACATCTTCAAAACAATCAGTCCCCTTTGTGGAAGAAAAACTTTATGCATGTACACATGCTTTCCTGGTGAAATCATGGTAATGGCATGTATAGGGTCAGAGTAATTCCACTGAAATCACA